>JAYMFT010282851.1:0-24009 GCA_038088735.1 Panulirus argus | reverse complement strand
AGAGAGAGAGAGAGAGAGAGAGAGAGAGAGAGAGAGAGAGAGAGAGAACAACAAACAAACCTGGTATATAATGAGACTCCAAGATGGATTAGAAAAACCATTCATGTAGATATCACAATGAACCATGGGAAATGCAGCTTCTTAACGTCAGCTGTAATGAGTTGCTTGATGTGTGAAGCCAAACAATAATCGAGAACTTCAATTTTGTTTTCTTTGTCAGTGCCATAGGACCTTGTAATACCCAATATATGCTTCTACATGATGGCCTTGTGTCTAAATTGATTCTCGCGACATCTTCCAATCCGGGATCGAACCTCGGAATTTGGATTGGAAGGCGAACATTCTACCGACCACACTACAGTGGTGGGGGCAAAGATGGCCTTAATGACCCGTGCAGTTGATAATCCTAAGGCCAAAACAACCAACCACCCATCAAGCAAGGGTTACAGTAATAAAAATAAAAAAAAGAATATATATTTGCAGTGGTAGATAATGGTGCTTTTCTGAATGTGTCCAAGTGCAGCTGTCCAAAGAAACTTTATTCATCTGAAATGCTTTCATGAAGCTATTATGAAATGGATTAAGAGAATTCTTTAGGAGAACCAGACCCCCTAATATTTTTAAGAGATGTTTTGTCAAAGCACAAAAAGTTGCAGGGTAACCCTCCCTTTTGAAAACACTATCCATCTGTTTATGTAATACCTTGTTTTTTCTTCAGATCCAAGTTTGTTTGGACTAAACAAAGGTTAAAAATTTGTGCTGACTGTGCCTTTAAAATGTAACTCAAAATATAAATAGCTGTTATTGTGATTCACTTTCATGATGAAAATTAATCTTTACAATTTAACCAAAAGTAGCCATATCAGGTTCTTATAAGAGTAATTCTATCTAGATATATTCCATGAAAAATTATGAATTGTAAGTACAAGTGTGAAATGATTCTTGCCATTGCAAAAGAATCAAAAACATAAACGAAAAATACTCTACAGCCTTTGTTGTGTGGAATCCTGCAGGTAAAGAAAAATTGGTCCAAGTATACATCAAATGTGATCTGCTGTAATGATAATATATATTAAAAACTTGTTAAATTTTAAAAACAAATATGACTGTACAAACCATGGTGGACTAAAGGTGGCTTTACCAAGAGCAGTGGAAACTCAGTTACATTTAAGAAAAAAATCATCACTTCCATTACTACAGTAATTGGATGGTAAATATTTACAAGGGGCAAGAGTGATTTTACCAAGCTATTGTGTAGCTTAAAACTTAAGAGCAATATGTGAGAACAATCATATTTCAGAAATATATATACATTGTTTAGAGGTAACTGCAATCAGTCAAATAATAATGTAATTACAGTAATGAGCTGCCTATTAAGCTTGATAATGCATATATCTGTTATCTGTGGTCAAACAAGAGCTAATTGGATGCAATCTCAAGATATATTTACATAAAAATTTCATTATTAACAAACAAGCTGTAACTTACATCTGAGAAAGGGTTATATCTTTCTTAATCCTTCTCTGTACTGTATATAAAATCATCTAAAAATGAGGAAATGCTTGGGATTAAAGGTCAGCCGGCTGACCAGGGTGGACATTCCTAATGTGAAGCTTAAGATTATTCTTTTGGTTGGTGCGACGGTCACAGTAAGGGCACCTGTACGGCTTCTCTCCAGTATGAGTACGGATGTGTAGACGTAGATGATCTCGTCGCTTGCTTCGGCGCCCACAGAAGGGACAAGTTAGCCCGTCTACACCCACACCTGTAGGGAGGTGCATTGATGACCTCATGATCCTGATGTCCTCGTTGTCTGTGGCATTGTGTAGTGCCCGTGCCAGCGAGAAGGAAGACAAGGTGACCTCCGGGCCATGACCCACCATGCCACGCTGCAACACAGACCACCGCCGTCAAATAATGGATCATAATTCCAACATTTGGGAAAAAGCAAAATAGAGCTACACCAGGATAAAATTAGGTAAATATTCCAAGACATATTTAGTCACAACACTGAGCAAGCCATGGGAACAGAATTTCTCAAAAGCTATTATCTTTGTGTGCCTCCTTTATCTTTGATTCAAATATACTGTACATTCATTAAAAAAAAAAAAAGTCAGCTACAAGTAAATCTAAATGTTTGGTATGGCTAGTAAAAGTTACATGCATAAAAGTTACATAATGATACCACTGACTGATATGCTTCCTTTAATAATATGTGATTCCCTACCCTAGTTATCAAGGCCCATCTCTATGATGAAAATGTTGTGAGTCATTCATCCGACACAACATCTAAATCATAAATCCAATGTCCCACATAACTGGAGCTGAAGATCAGGAGTGTTGCATATGATATGAAACCTTTAACCTAACAAATAATTTACATAGGAAAATAAGTAAGAGAAAAAAAAATCACAACTGTTTTAAGTTTCTTATTCTAACACCAGATACTATAAATGCACAACAGTGTTAGCACCACTGTAAATACAGTACCCTAAATTCCACATAAAAATAAAAGGAAAACTTACAATTATGCAAACTGCATTCTTCCATGAAAGTTCACTGATGTGATGACAATGTCTCAACTTTAATCCTTCACTCATCTTATAGCTTTTCATCATGCTAATGAACAAATAGTTGAGTCAGAGTTCTTACAGCCCTCAAACAATTCCAGTATCTCTTTTCAATAATCTGTATATAACTGGAATGTTTATTTTTTTTGTCTTCGCTTCTATTATAACTATACAGCACAAATGTGGTTGCTACACCTTAAGCTGTAGTTTGATATGTATCCATATTTAATAGTACTGTACTGAAGCAAGTTAAAATTTCCAATATAAACACTTCATAAAATAGAAGAACAACATTTTCAAAAGTTACATAAACTTAATTACCAAAACTTTGTCAACTACAATTTTCATGTCTTGCCTCAGTGAGTCCTAAAACTAATCAACCTCCACCATAGATCATATGCTATTATAATGTTACATCCAATCACTTTTTTCCTCAGGTTTTTCATTCAGAATTTTACTTTTACTCACTTTTCAAGAATAACTGGTTGAAAGTTTTTCCTTAGACGTTTCTTACAATACTAACCCTCACTTTGTATCTCCTTTTACTGCTATGACAAGTACAAAATTTCTAAGGATACATAGGATGTTAGCTCTCTAATATGCATTTTAGCTTTTACTTTTCATGTTTGTTTGGTCAAAAGCTAATCAGCTGGTATTTCTTATGTCTGTACAGCTATAAGAAATGTTTGGGTGTTGCTGTTGAGGATTATATTGTTGTGGCATAAAGACTAATGGTATTGCTGCTAATGTTGTTGTTCCTGTAACTGTTGCTGATGTTGGTGGTGGTGTTGCTGTAGCTGTTGTTGTTCCTGCAGGTGTTGCTCTTGCTGCTGTTGTTGAATGTGATGTCTACGGACATGTCTGTCCATCGTAATCTTTTGAGCAGCACGGTAAGGGCAGACAGGGCAGGCAAAAGGCTTCTCCCCAGTATGAGTCCTAATATGGCTGCGAAGGTGATCACTCCGTCGAAAAGACTTCCCGCAGAAAGGGCAAGGGCGAACTCGGCCATCCCCTTGATGCATCATCAGGCCAAGGGAAGGTGGTGCCAGGAAGGGATCCGTCTGCTGTGGTAGCTGCAGCTGCAAGAGAGAAGGTCCGAAGGTCACTTTCTACAGGCACGCTCAGGAGTTGATGGAAGGCGTCAGCACAGGGATGACACACATCGTGATGATGCAGTCAGAAAAATATACAAGTGTTGAAAATACTTTTTACTATTATGCACTAATGGTTGTAAAATTAATCATACTTCCAGACACTGTGAAGTGTTACTTAAAGCACGAGGCAGTTTTAAAATACACATGAAGTAAAGTTATTCTCTGAGTACTTTACAAAGGATAGCCATTATGCCAAAAATCAGTTATTACCAGTCAATAGACCTAAAGTAGAAAAGACTTCACCCCACATTCTCAAGAGAAATTTTGTTTGTTTCAGTCTCAAAGAAATATGAAAATAATCTAAATCTTGTATCATGGCAAATAAATTTTACCAAAAGCTTCCTACACCTTTCACCACCACATAATGATGGCATTTCAATTTACAAGTCTGGAAGCAATAAGTTCCTATTACTTTATACAGAAAGTAATTTTAAGTTATTCTATTTATTAATAAAAAATATATTTCCATTTCCCTATTTCCATTACTGAAATACAAGAAGCTGCCAAATATAAATGCATATATATCTAATTCCATGCATGCTGTTATGCAATTATGCACAGATCAGAGGTGATACTCTTTGTAACAAAATTCTCAATTCAGTTAAAAAATTTGTTCCAGGACATTCTCAAAATTCATCTATTAAAAAAATCTTAGCAGCTAACAGAATTAAAGTGCTTTGCACCGGTAGATGAGGCTCAAAGCAGTAACTGTGGTCTCATTGTTTACATGCTCTTCCTATACAATTACCCAACTCATGGGTTTGTTGTGTCCTTCAAAATAATAATTTATCACATATTTCAGTTATACAGTACCATCAATAACACTGTCTTCATCAAGCACAAGCGTTGGTGAAGGGGTATGAAAAGGCATTCAAAATGATTTCAAAGATGGTAAAGATATCATGATCTGGCTCAAGTGCTTGGGCTACAGTTGGCAGTTGGCATTGATACACCTGAAAGATCACGACCTAATGAACAAAAGGGCAGTGCTGTCATTAAATGTTTAAGAAAGAGATGGTCATTACTCCTTTCTGCTGTCATCCCTGATCGCTATATAATCATCTGCTTCCTTAAAATCATCTGCCTCAGAGGCCATTATCTAATGCTCATCAATCATGTGTTGAAATTTTTCAGTTTGAAGTAGATATGTAAAGGATTTTTTGGAGTTAATAAATTACATTTTCCTCAGTATTTCTTATTTCAATGGTGTCAATACATGTGAATTCAGGCCACTGTTTCCTTAACCTGCTGCTTTTTTACCAGTTGGTTTATGTTCCGTCCTTTTGCTCTATTTTCCAACTCATTACTTGATAGATGCATAAAAACTGAATGACTTGTGAAGTAGCATAGAGACTCCACTTAAGGGGTATTCTTTGGATCAGAAAAATCACTTTTCCAGTAGGCCCTTGTCTCAAGCATTTTGGTACGATTGTGGTACAAAAGCAAATGCACACATACATGCACCCCCATCCACTTTCACATACACATAAGCAAGTGCTTACATACAAAGAGACACACATCTGGATGTCGATGGTACCCAACCCATCCCAGAACACCACATCAGGACTATAGTCAAAGATGTAAATTGACTGTTGGTCAATATCAAACCTAAATTAGAGTACAATATGCATTTCAAGCTTGGTTACTGCACTTACAAGATCTAAAAACCTGCCAAAAAGGTCAAGCAGAGGGCAACAAAGATGATACCAGAAATAAGACAGTTGAGTTACAGGGAGATGCTTGATGCTATAAATTTCCCCACATTGGAAGAAAACAGAAAGATGGCAGACCTGAGTATGATTTCCAAAATTCAGTATCAAAATGATAATACTGAGGGTGAACATTTCTTTCAAAGCAGCTATGAAAGAGCAACAAGAGGTCAAAGTAAGAAATTAAATAAGAATCCTATCAGAAATGATGTGAAGATGCACTTCTTTAATGACAAACTTATCATGTCAAATTATATGATACTAAAGAAAATTTAGATATGGAGTCACAGGTGTAGAAATTCCTCCCCATATTATGCTACTATGAAATCATCACTAGGTTTCATACACATGGGAAGTAGTGCATTGTATTCACACATATGTCCATGTTGGAAGAAAGAAGGGAAACATTATTTCATTTTTCAGGTTTTGATTTAACAGTGTCAGTACTGGGCATTTCTTTAACACATGGGTGGACCAACTAACCAAAGGACACAAGAAATATGCAAGAAAAATCAGAAAAGTTGTGAAGAAATAATTCTACAGGAACACAGTGGTGGGTGAAAAAAATAATGTACATAAAGAAATAGTGAATGCATTCAGTATTACAAAGCTCAAAAAATTGTTTTACATAAAGTGTTGAGAGATGAGGCCCTACAACAGCAGAACTTCCCCCTTCCTATATGCATAAAATATGTAAAAAATATTGTACAAGTGCACACACAAACACATGCACAAAAGATAATCCAGTCATAACACAGTATCTCTACCTCAGTAAGGTATGCTCCAAAGATGAAGGATATTCCTGTGCATGTAAATGTAATTCATAATTTCCTCCAACTTTACTAATCACTGATACAACTGAATTACTTCAGGAAATCTAAGATATTCAAGTAACAACTATGTCAACTCCTAATTAGGCAACATATGTACTGTAATCTATTTCCCCATTAGACTGCACAGTTTTTAGCCACTCAAAAAATTAGGGTTCACAGATATCATATTATGATATGTTGAGTAATATTTAATTCTGATATACAGAAGTCAAGTTTGGGGAGGTAATAAAAGAGGGAAGTTCAAGATAAAGCACAAATTTTCTAAAACTGCCATGTGAGCCAAGAAGAGCAGATAAAGCAAAGATGATAGTAAATGCTGGTATGGAACTGCAAAAGGGATGGTTAAAAAAGTGAAGCAAAAATCCAAGATGATTTGATTATACGAAAAAGATGACTGTAAGAGGTAATATAAACATGGTGAATCTAAGAGTGAAGTAAAAGGAAGGCCATAATCAGAAAGCATGTGAAAGAAAAGGATATTGATATGAAGTCTTTGGTGCAAAAAAATGTGATGAGATTAGATGGGCTATTCTGCTGGGTACCAAAGATTCTGTACTGGATATTGATAAATCTGTTGCAAGAAAGCTATTCTTGGTGTGCACAAAAATTAATCTTATTTAGCAAATTTCTCTTTAATGTTCAAAAAATGGTTGGTTTATGATATACATTGATCTTATTCACTGCACACTTGCATGCTGGGTATTCAGAGAGCTCATTCGGAGTATATAATGTATATATACTTCAGTAATGGTGTGCATAGCAAAGAGACTGCATGAGAGACACTTTAATCATTAAATTCCTAAAATAGCTGCAATATTTGGTAGTTATTGAAAAATTTTACATCTCCCCAACTTATAACTTGCTTTGCTGCTCAAACATCTTGCAGGTAGAGGGATGAAAAATGAATAAAAATAATACATGAATAATCCTAGAAACTAGAGGTGATGGTATCTGGTTATTATCTCATTACACACTCACTCAACAGTACCTGACTTTCTTTCCAATCATAAAGATGTACAGGATAAAAATATTCTGTACAAAATGGTTCAGCAAAATACTTTATTAGTATACATAACCCTATGTAACTTTGTGCATACTGATTCATTATATATCTTAGTCTAGAAAAGTCAATTATCAACAGAAAAACAGGAAAGTTATCATAATAACAATCTAATATGATATGTTCTACACCATCTAGTTCACAACTTCATAAAAAAAGAGAGAGAGAGAGAGAGAGAGAGTATCAGCTGAGATGAGAAACATTACATCTTTCATGAAATTAGAAGAGAATCATTAAGTTTCCTAGAACCATTTTCACACTAGTGTAAGATTCAGTGCAGTCTACTGAGACTTAGCCAGCCAGAGCTCTGTTATGAAAATATTCTAAAATAAATGTATGATTTAAGCATGACAAATGAAAGCTGAAAAACACAAGGACATATCATTCTTTACTTGAATGCTAGATGATAAAAATTAATGGTTCCTTACTTGACTGCTGCAAGTTGAGAAATAAAGAGGTTACATAGTTGCCAATGGGCACAGGGTAATCATGTGAAGCAACAGTTTTCTGAGTGCTGCATGGTCTAGCTAGTGATGGAGAAACCCAAACAGCTAGTTCTTGGAAGCTAAAACCAATGTAATATCAATAGAAGAAGGAAAGTGAATCAACATTGCAGCATATGGCGAGCAGGTCAAGTTTTGAAGTTAGCCTGGGAGAGTTTATAAGTCAGACCACTTTCGACTCAACTCTGTCAAGTAAGGATGCACAGTGAGAACCATCCCAAGCGTGAGAGCAGTACTCCATACAGGGATGGATCAATTCTTTATATAAAGAGAGCAACTGTTTGAAAGAAAAGAAATTTCATCTGAACAGGGTCCCTAGTTTCTTAGGGGTGCATTTATCTATTTCTGTAAAGTGGGATTTTCAAGAAGGAATAGATGTTACAGTAATACCTAGTAATGTGGCTTACCAGGGGGAGAGACATTTTGGTTTGAGTGTCAGTCTGAATGGAGAGAACCTACAGTTATTGGAATGTTTTGGACACCTGGGAGTGGACATGGCAGTAGATGGAACAATGGGAACTTTAGTGAACTGTAGGGTGGATGAGGGGCAAAAATCCTAGGTGCACTGGGCAGTGTGTGGAAAGAGAAGCCACTGACTGTACAGGCAAAGATGTAAATGTTTGATGGTACAGACATCCTGATGGTGTTGTATGGACCATTCATCTATGGCTCCTGCAGCTCCGAGGCAGCACTACACTCAGTATCAGGGAAAGGATAGCATCCTTTGAAGCAAGATGTTCTCTGATGAGACTATATTCCTATTTGTCAAACGATAATGACACTGCGTTGCTAAAGGTGACCCTTCACTTGCACTGTAACCTCAAGCAGGTGGAGTCTAGCAATATATATATATATATATATATATATATATATATATATATATATATATATATATACATATATATATATATATATGATGGTGTGCTTGTCCTACCATACTGTTCATGGCAGCAACACGACGGACTCATGACGTCTCGTGAGTCACCACGACAGGATGTCGTCCCTCTGGATATTTATGAAGCAAAATAGAATCCCTCCATTTTTTTTTTTTTTTCGGGGGGAGCGTGATCACAAAAGCGTCTCTGAATTTATGACTTTCCCTCACCAAGATGGTTTTTGATTTTTCCTCGCATTTTTGTAAGTATTAACGATTGCAGAGGTCGCTGAAACGCAATTATTTCGAGAAACACACTGATTAGAAATATTAGAGAATATTACCATTCAACTGAGTTGCAGTTCAGAGTTCTCTCACTTAGAAATTACATACGACAATTTGATAATGATAGTCAAACACTAGTTATATGCTGTTGTGGGATTACAGAATTAATTCCTTGAGTATGAGGAAGGACTCGTGACCTATTATGACCTGATCCTTGGAAGTTAGGTCAAAGGTCATGCCATTATACCCAAGGATTGTGCAGCTGTACTCAAGGCTCGCACCTTCGTGCTAAAGGGGCGCATTTAGTGCACACAGAAGTAACTCGCTATGGGTCAGGTTCTAGTATCATTTGCATAGGTATTCTACCGTAATGTTTTATCTTCCATTGAGTACTTAAGTCCTTGTATCTCTCTTTTACATATTTCACGAGCTTACAAATAATCAAGGATTTAACAGGTCAGGCTTGCAAGCTTAGTGTGTAATGAATTAATTTCCTGAGCATGATTAGAATAAGTATTCATTATCATCGTGCTCATTCCATGATCCTGAATAATGAGAAACCAATTTAGAAAGAATATCATACTTATCTGTTGAAGCATGAGAGAAGTATGACCCCCAGTGAAGGTCTTCAGAACTGCACTGGTTCTCCAGATTTTGAGGAAAAGGATGAAAGCGTAAAGGCAAGTAGTTTACTTCAGTAAACTCAGAATGTACATCACCCTGTAAATATACAGGGGGACTAAGCAATACCTATGTATTCATCATTTCTGGAAAAAAAAAATAGGGCACTCTACTTAATGACAAACATTACTGCAATGAGGCTCGACATAGCATTGCTTCCCTCTGCTTTTAGTGAACATAGTGGTGTTAGAAGGGGTTCAGACTGGTGCTCTGAGATGGCCATGTGTTAGTCTTGCCCTGAACTTTGGTTCTATGATTTCCTACTCAAGTATAAAGACTTGCCAAGGCAGGTCGATCAACATGAAGACTTGATCTTGAGGTCAGACTTTGTCCGAAGTGTGTAATTCTTTATGCCAGTGAGATCCCAAATCTTATTTAATTTTGCCCAAGATATTTAACACAATTTCTTTGCTTTCAGTTTTCAACTCGAGCCTTCCCACTTCAGTCTGAACTGATTTACCAAAAGGAATATCAGTTCCGGAAACATCAACAGAGTTAAATATTTTCACCAGAAAAAAAAAAGAGACTATCACTACTGGTTTGTACAACAGCGATCGAATCCTCTTCTGAATTCCTCCTAAAGTGTTTCACTTCCACGAAAAAAAAAAAAAAAACGCCAGAGGACTAAACCCTCTCTCACAAACAGTTTTATCCTATTTTTCTCAACATATTCTGGAGGTGTAGAAATGTTCACTCTGTGAACATTGCGAGTTCCACGGAAGCAGTGTACACAAGAATGCAAATATTAAACTAATCATTCAAGCAATGTGTGTTTATCTTTCTCCCACATATCCAAGTGTGGACTCTTCAATATTAGAGTTACGTCTGTGAGAGAGAGAGAGAAAAAAAAAGGGAAAATCCATTACGCCAAACCTATCATTACGTTACGCATAATGGTAATATCTGGACTTTATGTAAACTACTTCATCGTCGCCATCACCTTTAGAAACCTGGCAAGCACTTTAAAATCAAATGAAAAAAAGAGGTCTGCGCGGCTCCTGCCTGAGCAGTGTTGATTATTTTAGTTGCAACATTCATGACATGTCCTGAATCAATAGCCTCAGCGCAGAGCAAAACTCCCTGATGGATGAGGCAAAGGAAAGCCATGAATTCCGGGAAAGAACAGTCTGTCGGAGGGGAAAGGGATTAAAATTCTTTAACTCCAAACTGACCAAATGCAGTTGTTGACTCGTCCGCAATACAGTCTGTCTTCCCTGAAGAATACATCTATCAGTACCGTAGCTGTTGAATGTCTGGGGCGTGTTGTCGTCAACACCCCACTGTCAGTAGTCCTCACAAAAGCAATATATTCAGTACTTTCTTCGACAGAGAAGTCATCTACACAATCTTAAAAAATATTTGCCCAAATTGGGTTTTATCCTGTATGTCCATCGACTTGTTTGGCTACATTGATGACAAACTGACTTTTCTAAATAGTTCTCCATACTAATTTAGCATACTGATGGAGAGATTGTAGTTCCTTTTTGTCCCGTCTTACCAAACGGTTACAGATATTTTGCTGACAAACATTTTGGTTTATTTATTAAGCCTTGACAAAGAGAGAATGCGAAGGTGCCATTACATTTTTCAAAAACTAGTAAGTTCATTTCATTTTTGGAGGCAAGCAAATTATTCCAAAATACAATATCGTAGATTTTTATCTATTTTCATGCACATATTGTAAACGTTTTTCCGCGTAGGAGTTACATTTGCCTTCAGATTACTTAATTTCTTTTCCTGATTTTAGAATTTTTATTGTAATTGGTGTTAGAATATCTATAATTCATATGAGAGAGTGCCTCTCGACATAACGTTCCTTCAGTATTGCATCACAAAAACTACACAGTAAACATACGTTGGGGAAGCATCACTACTATTCCTCTTCACTGCAAAAACAGTAAATGAATTTGTTTTCTTGGAAAATCCATTAATGCTGGCATAAAAACGGATTTATACAGTCACGGTCGGTCCCATAACTAAGCTAAGATGTTTAAAACCCACTACATTAAACTATTGCAAAGACAGATTACAGGT
The DNA here is from genome assembly GCA_038088735.1 of Panulirus argus. NCBI lineage: Eukaryota > Metazoa > Arthropoda > Malacostraca > Decapoda > Palinuridae > Panulirus > Panulirus argus. The sequence continues at coordinate 12,306 of JAYMFT010282851.1, read as the reverse complement.
TTAACTATAGTTAACTCACATATCACTACAAAATGAAAAAAACTCTACGAATGTGCTTACCCAACCCCACATTTCACTATCACTACTTTCCGAACAAGCAAACCAACGTGTTTATATAATAAAAGTTCACGTGTTTAACAAATCCACGTTTCACAAACGCCACAAAAGCATCCAAAACTAGAAACCCAAATTTTTCTAACATTACAAAGTATACGGATTTACTAACTTATCTTCCACTTACAAAAATTAAACATATAACCCAGTTGACTAACCAAAAGACATTTCAACAACAAAATAAATATCCACATCCAACCAGAAGCACATTTCAGCAAGACAAGATCTTAGAAACAATTTCTTATAAAAAGTAAAAATAAAGGTCACCAAACCACATATATATATATATATCCCTAGTAAAAAAATATTCCAAGGTTTTCTTTCGACAGTCTGCCCTTCCAGATTTAGCTGGAGGGAGGAAAGATGGAGTTGCCTATACTTACAGCTCTGATATGAGGAAGGAAGGAAGGAAGGAAACATGATTTTTCTTCTCCCTTCCTACAATTTTGGGCTGAGGGACGGAAGATGGCGTGGATTTTTTTCTCCCTACAGTTTTAGTATGAAGAAGAGCACATTGTGGTTTATTCTTTGCATGTCTTTTGTTTGAAGGTGAGAAAATAGCCGTTCATTCTTGCTGGTTTAATTTAGAGAGCAGTGACGTGGTTTATTCTTGCAACTTTAGTCTGAAGCAGAGAAGATGATGCTGGTTTATCCCTACAGCTTTAATCTGTGTTTAATATCATAGCTTTAGCCTGAGGGAGGAAAAACGGCTGCTTGTTCTCGCTGGTTTAGCCTGGCGGGAGGGAAGATGGTGGTTTATCCTTGCTTATGCAAGTAGCAGGAGGGAGGGGAAGGGGTGTTTAAATACGTTCTTTCTCCCTTCGGCTTTGTAGGGGAGGGAGAGGGAGTGAGTAGGGAGATGCCGAGTCGGACTCACCTCGTTAAGATGGAAGAGGAAAATGAGGCCGGGTTGTCCTGGTCGCTGAAGGCGGGAGATGACCCCCGCAGCATCCATAGACGGAGGGCCAAGATGGCTGCGCCCTGTGAAGCCAGACGACGAAGAGGACGAGAGAGATACAAGCGTGAATTAGAGAGTTTGGTAGATACCTCCATATCTATAGATACATGGACACAGATACTTATCATGTGTGTGTGTGTGTGTGTGTGGACAAGATTACTCTGGCCAACCCTAAGAAAAAAGAGACTCGGGGAAAAGTAAACATATTCCGAAACGTTTGTCTTGCAGACAACAAAAGCCGAATAGGTTCGTTCTCGTGTGATGCGACCATGCATTTTACGAGGTTTTCTATCTACTGTGTCCCACCAAAGGACTGTCACATTGCCCGTCCTTATAATCCAGAGGACTCAAGAATTATGTTGTCTTATTGCGCTGGGAGTACGGAAGGAGTCTTGTAATAGGTCAGAGAAGAGGAGGATAATAATTTGTTTAATATATTCCCCGGGCGGTCTTTGTGCACAAGTGCGTATTTATATATGGGACGATGTGCCTGAATGTGTGTGTGAGGGGAGAAAGGGTAGGTAATCCTGGCCTGTCACATATATCCTGTCGATGGGTTGGGGGAGGAGGAGGAGGAGGAGGTGGAAGAGGAGGAGAAGGAGGAGGAGGAAGAGAAGGAGGAGGAGGAAGAAGAGCCTGGGAAGACGTGAGGGAGAGGGTGTTTGTTTTTAAAGATCTGACCCACACTTCTCTCGCCTATGCTCTCCTGTCCGTCTACGGACAGCATCACCACTCACCACTCTCTCTGCCACCTGTCTATCCACAACAGCTGCTAACAACAGCCATCCCATCCCAACCATCACCACTACACACCGTCACCACCACCCTCCTCCTCCTTGTCCTCCTCTTCCTCTTCCTCTTCTTCCTTCTCCACAACACACGACCCACTACATCTAAGGAAGTAATTCCATTAAAGGCAGGTGGCGCGGCCGCCCAGAGGCACAGCCACCCCCGGGTGCTCTTCCCCCGGCCGCCCCTCCTCCCCGCACCCGCCAGCCAGCTGTATTTACCTGCCTTAACTGCCACTTCAAGCCGCTTCTTCCCCCCTCCCCCTCTCCTCCTCCTCTCTCTGCTCTAGTTTCCACCTTCTTTTTTCCTCCCCCTCTCTGATATTTTATCCTTTTTTCCTTGTTGTTCCCCCGCATCATCTGCTAGCAGCGTTGGGGAGAATAGTTCCTACGGGAGCTTTTGGCTTATCTTAGAGGTTGACGCTGCCGTGACGTGTCGGAATTTTGAAAAAAAATATATAAAAAGGAAATCCCAGTGTTGTTATGTGCGACGTAGAAAAAGAAATTGGAACTTTCCTCCTCGGGAGGAAGAAAAGGGGTCCCGAGTCATCCTCCTCCCCTCCCCTCCCCACCCACCCCAACCTTCCTGGGGAGAGAAAGAAAAAAAAAAAAGAAGGTTAAAGGTAGAAGAGAAGAAGAAGGAAGGAGTCTCCCCAGCTTACGGGGGGAAACTGAAGGTTCTGGGGAGGGGAGGGGAAGGGGGGGGGTTGGCGTTGAGAGGGGTTTGGCTCTCTGGGGGTACGCTACCTGCTGGGGTGGAAGACGAAGAACCTCAGTATTGACAAGGGATGAGAGAAAATGGGAACTATTTTCCCCAGTATGAGGCTGGCCCTGGATGTTGCTATATTACGGTGTGTCCACTTTATTATGACCACTTTATTAAGGCTACTTTATTGCGACTATTTCTTTTTCTTTTTTTCTTTATTGAGGCTGCGTCACTTTCCCAGACTTACCATCGCCGTTAGCCAGAAGAGCCTTCGGAAGAGGGTCCTCAGGCGTCTGCTGAACGGCTGCATGGAAAGCAATCTGAAAAGGAGAGAATCCAGAAAACATTGACCATCTGCCAACGTACGGGGAAAAAGGGAATGAACGGATTACCAAATTGAGGAGAGAAAGTTTTTGGGACTGATACCACAACAGCCATAAAATCATGAGTATAATTCAACTATAGAGAGAGAGAGAGTGGGAGAGGGAGGGAGAGGGAGAAAGAGAGAGAGAGCACTGGAGCACTCGCCTCCACACATGTTTCCTGTGAAGTACAACGTCCCAAGAAGCGCACACCAGCAGGGCGGTGAGAGCATGTTCCTTACACAAGGTCCCGGCCCCAGCCAGGATCCCTACGCGCCGTATCCACATCCAGGCTCTTCCTCCTCCTCCTCCTCCTGCCACTCCTGCTGCTGCTCCTGCTCCTGCTCCTCCTCCTCCTCCCGCACCTCCTACACCTCCTTCTCCTCCTCCTCCTCCTCCTGTTGTCGTCCCTCCTCCGATGCCCTCCTGCAGGATCTCCGGGACTCCTCTTCTGCTGCTCTCCCAGACGTAACCGCTGGCGCCACCTCCCATCATACAAGTGGGCACTTCTCTTCTTCCTTCCCATCCTCCTCCTCCTCCTTCATCTTCGCTTCCTTCTGAATATCCGGCGTCCTCGCTGTCGCCCTCTATCGCTCTGGTGAAGAAATGAAAGCGAATAAATAATAAATCCTGAATACAGAAGGAGGACGCGTCTTAATTCTAATCCCAATACTAAATATGAAAAGCCTGGACACATCATTATGACGAATTCGTTCCACCTGATCATCATTTCCATGAAATCATACACAACAGTCGCACAGAATCAACCTTTGTATACCCTTCATGGTAGAAAAGTTGAAGAGAAACTTACAAAATGACTGTGAACAATGTCCCCCTTTCCACTAACTACCAGGACTGCAGCCAACAGACTGCAACATGGGAATATTGGTGGAACTCCAGTATTTCCTGGCCCTAAGCTGGTGGCTGTGCTCACACAGACAGTGGTAGTAGTACAGACACAGTGGTGGTAGAGACAATGCTGGCGCAGAGACTCTGGACACAGAAAAAGCTGTCCTCCTCCTCCTCCTCACTCTCTCCCCCCCTCGATGTGTTTTCAATTTTGGAAGATCTGGCTCGCCAGGGTTTCACGAGCGGACGTTCTACACCCACCACATCTAGAGCCCTGCGTGCACTCTGTACACACACACACACCCAAGTCTACACCCAAACCTACACTCGGAGTCCACACCTTGAAAACACCCCTCGTCTTTCCGGCATCCTGAACGCCAAAGCACCTCTACGGTCTGCACACCAGAGCTCACAAATGTCCTCCATCTCTCTCTCTCCCTCCCTCTCTCTCTCTCTCTCTCTCTCGACACGCCTCACCACAACTTCATCCGAGGCCATATCCTAATAAAGAGAAAAATTCCCCCCCACGAACATTTACAGAATATATATATATATATATATATATATATATATATATATATTTATATATATATATATATATATATATATATATATATTGAGTAGGGACGATGTTTAACTTCTCCTATCCTTTAGAATTACCATGTAACTCCCCGAGGGGCAGACCCGCAGCGGACGGGAGCCTGCTTAGCGAAGAACGTTATGTTTCCAGGAAACACGATTCAGTGTGTCCAACACGGGAGTCAAGTGATGAAAGTAAGAGCTGCAAACAGAATACGTGAAGAGGACGCAGTAATTCGGAGGTGACTGGTTGAGCGAGGGTCTGATGCAGGGAACAGGAAAGGCAGAGGTGATGGGAAGAAAGAAATGAGAAAATGAATATGGTGTCTTGATACAAATAAAGACAAGAAAGACCGTAAATAGCACAAAGAGAACTGAACATAAAACAGACTTGAAAACTGTAGAATAGAAATTAAATTTTCAGTACATTCATCTTGCAGTGGCAAGGAGGGTGCACTGGGCTCTGTATAAAGGGAACATCTATTATTACTGGTGACGCAAACAAGCTAATCCAGCCATACACAAACTACCTACTCACGTCTTAATACATGGGTGTATACACGCCTAAACATATTGACACCCAAAGAAGTCTATACGTGCCTTAACACACACACACCTGAAGGAGCTTATAAACGTCTTAACACACACACCTGAAGGAGCTTATAAACGTCTTAACACACACACCTGAAGGAGCTTATACGTGCCTTAACACACACACCTGAAGGAGTTTATATACGTCTTAACACACACAACTGAAGGAGCCTATACGTGCCTTAACACACACACCTGAAGGAGCCTATACGTGGCTTAACACACACACCTGAAGGAGCTTATACGTGCCTTAACACACACACCTGATGGAGCTTATACAAGCCTTAACACACACGCCTAAGGAGTCTATACACAAATTAACACATGCACAAACGTGTACCACACACCTAAACGAGCCTAAACACGCCTAAACACACACATACACAAACGTATACAACAGTCAATGTGTCTACATGAAGGTAAACATGTTCGCAAAATGCTAGACACTAGCATACACACCCATAGCTTAGGCTGGGGTAGGTGTGCGTGTGTGTGTGTGTGTGTGTGTGTGTGTGTGTGTGTGTGTGTCTGTCTGTCTGTCTGTCTGTCTGTCTGTGTCAGTGTCTCTGTGTACACATAGAGGAGTAAAGACACGGTGCATACATTCAGGGTTAAGAGACGGGGCAGCACGAGTGTAAGACTCTCTCTCTTTCTCTTCCCCAGTAACACACAAATAGTAATCACAGACACAAACACACTCACCCTGGAGGCCACATACACCTAAGCAACCCCACCTACCTGCTAACACAATTTTCCATAAGCCTATCTCTCGCCTAAAGGGTACGGGGGTAGAGGGGAAGGGGTAGGGACCTGGTAAACTCAATAGCACAGGAATGTGTGATAAGGGACTGGATTCTATATATGCAAATGAGAAAGCTTTGGGGCGCTGGTAAATGTAATAATCTAAATGGTGTGTGTGTGTGGATATGCGTTTGTGTTGGGTCGAAAGGGGTGGATTTAAAGGCTAGATCTATGAGGATATCTCGAAGGGAGTGGTAAATGGTTTAGCATTTGCTCACAGTTACTCATGTGTGAGGTTCATGTATCGGCTTGAGAACTATGCGTTACCAGTCCTCACATTTCTCCTCATAGTTAAAGAGAGTTTTGTCATGTAATTTCCAGGCGAAAATATGTACGACATGTATCTAAATTATGTTTATGTAAGTAATATTTGAAGAATCACATAATATATTCGTATATATTGCTGTGTATGTAGGCTCCCATTCTAGCCATAGTATTTACAGTTATAATTCTACATTGATGATATTACGAATTATAGATATACCGTAAATTTCTACACGTAAATTCCCACAATCACGTCATGATAATGTTAATCTTATCTGTGCTTATGTACACTTGATATGTGATATCTTCCACCATCGCAAATGGCTTCGAAAGGACCCAATGATCTGTTGCTGTTTGAATTCCTTTGTGTTCCTTTGTATTCCATGAAACGTACCTTTAGACACACATCACGTTAGTGCAACAAAAGACAACGACGTTGTAGCATGTAAGGCTAGAACAGAAACAGTTTCATTTTACATTGGGTTGCTTGTGACACTGTGTGTTCCGTGAGTCTTTGAGGTGTCTTAAGTTCTTGGAGTAGTAAATTCATCGTCTTCATTCAGGCATTGGTAAGCACTTTGTCGTCGCGTTAAGGAGGAGGAGGTGGTGGCGTGACGAACCTGGCGACAAAAATGTGTGGAGGAAAGTAATGTCGCTACTAAGTAAAAACGAGGAAAAAAAAAATCGCATATAAAACAGCTGGAATGTTAACGAAAAAGTGTAAAACTCATAGTCGGTTATTACGTATTCTGGCTACCTGCAGAGACGCACTTACATAGCTCTTGGATATTGTAAACTGTTTTATATTTAGAGTTGACTAACACTGGCTTCTCAGACGTAAATAGCCCATTTGATCAACAGGCTTATATGAACTTTGTTTGCTCAAGCATCCTGAGCTGTCGTGCGAGAATTTCTCCTCCTGCGTTTACGTCCACGCAAGAAGGGTAAAAGACACCTCCCTGACCACCAGAGGGTCCGTGTCTGCTTGAGATCAGAGGTTGTCGGCCACGCTTGGACAACAGCACTACATGCAGCTCCCACTGCAAGTGGTGGTGGTCGACACAGCCAATGTTTTCGGGGAACAGTTCTGTATCAGGAAATGTAGAAAGCTAACTTTACTTATAAAAAGCTAACTTTACACAAAGAAAGCTAACTTTACTTACAGAAAGCTTACTTTACTTACAGAAAACTAAAACTTTTCTTTTCACTCAGGACTGATGAATTCATTTCGCTTCGGACGGAGAGCAGGAGTGTCTATGACGACCTATTGCAGGCAGTGAATTGTAAATATGTCTTTCTTCTTAGGTCAGTGAATCAGGACAGTTCTTTTTTTTTTGTCGGAGCTTACGATGTAAATCATCTTCAAGAGAATATTCATTTTCTTCAGAGGATTTACGCCAACACTGTGTAATTTCCTATATGCACGGCTCGAGGAGGGAGTCTTGTTAAGTCCCACCTCTTAGAACTGGTAGCAGAGTGTGGTGTATGTGTGTGTGTGTGTGTGTGTGTGTGTGTGTGTGTGTGTGTGTGTGTGTGTGTGTGTGTGTGTGAAAGAGAGAGAAAAAGACGGAGTTCTACAGTGGCAAATGAATACACTGCAGTTCATCACACGTCAGAAATTCATTTCGTTTCATTCGCTCACACAAGAAATGATGTAAAACAAAAGCTGAAATGGTAGGATAAGCTGGAGCTTATGGAGTGTTCCATAAGTCGAACGACTAATCACATCATAATCCGGACTGTATCTTTATAAAGGGGAAATGTAATAAAGCTCCATTTTGGCGTAGGGTAACGGAGATCGAGATAGACTGTACCGCAAGCAAGGAGGCGAAAAGCAGGTGAGGCAGAGGGATAGAGGAACGAGAGAGAGGAAGAGAAACGCCTCAGATGGTGAGGAAGTTAAGGCAAAATGGAGGTGCGTCCCTTGGGTAAAGAGGAGGAAGATTTAGGGGCTTAATTCCCTTCCAGGAGACTGTCCTTACCTGTGGTAGGCCAAGATGGCGGCCAAGAAACTCAGAGAGGCCAAGAGATCTGCTCGGCCCACCAAGCCCGTCACCTGATGGGAGGGAAAAGTACGTCACGTATGGTGTAACTGTAACTCAAACACCGTCACCTGTTATGGGAGAACACACGGCACGTATGGTATACCTGTTACAACAACACTGTCTCCTGTTGGGAGGGAAGAACACATTAGATATGGTGCCTACCATTCCAAACATAACATTCTATAGCTACTGTCCCCCCCTACTTTTTGACTATAGACACTCGTATTCCTGCTATTATACTACAATAGATTACAACTCTACCGTAATTGCTGCTTATAAAAACTGTAATTCCACAACTTGTGTAGTTGTTACAGAATACAACTCCACTGCAGCTGTTGTATTTTTGGAGGGAATACCTTTATTGCTACTTCCGCTGTTATGGCGATTGATTCCATGCCTTTAACTCTACTGCTACTGCTATAGCTGGTGTAGTTAGCATACTGTACTAGTCTGGCTTTGGCATCACTCACGGCTTCGGTGTGAACAGGGTGGGTGGCGAAGATCAGCCCGGCGGAGAGAACCGTGCCTTGCGGCAGGTGAAGCAGTCGCAGCAGCAGCCGCGTCAGCAGTAAGCAGACACAGGAGTGAAGCAGAACATTCACTAGGTGGAATCCCAGCGGCCGGAGCCCGCACAACAGGTGGTTTATCCTGGAAAACAGAAGAAAAACAGAAGAAACTTCACCTCAACGGTGGTCTCTTACCGTTCGCTTCCCTAGCCACTCTTCCTGCAGGAGGGGTTGTATACGAGGCGTCTCTACACCACTGGGTATTATGGACATAGGTTGAGTAAATGTGAGAGGAAAATGAGAGGCTGTTTGAGCTTAACTCATCTGAGATAGATGGTGATCAAACTGAAGATGGTGATAGAAAGATAGATAAACAGATGCATAGACAGTGTAACTAACAATGTTGTCAATAAGAAAAAAATAAACTACATTAGGCTGACCACACGAAATGAGTCAAGCTTTAACAGAAGAAGATATTTACGTGGTCATAGAGCAGGTAAAAATAAGAAATAAAAGTGTGTATTTGTGTAATGAAGCTTCGACTAAACCTCGTAATTATCTGGCGATGCAGCCAAGGTGAGGCAGGTATACGTGGGGTGGAGGAAAATCTTTGTACATGGGTGCCCATGGGTGTACATGGGCATACATAAGAAACATACATAACAGAACACCTGATGGTCTATGACGAGGTAACAGCAAGACCTTTCTCCGTTATGATTATGACTGAAGATCAATTAATTATCAGGATTAATAGAGGTATGATTTGGATAACCTTGGCCCTCTGTGAAGGAAAAGGTTATCTGGCAGTGGAGGGAGGAGGAAGAGGAGGTCAAGCTGGCCTGCGTTGACATTTGGCGTCAGGATCTCTAATGTCATAAAACTGTATCGTTAACAGCTTGGTGGGGAAGGGTGTTGCTTGGCAGGATGGCTGAAAACGACAGCCAACTACGGCAACAACAACGTCAACTGATAGTCTGTGTTTGCGTGAGAGAGAAAAGAGCAGTGAATAGAAAGAGGCTGACGATATCACTACAATCTGTTGGGTGGTAGAGGTAGGAACTGCTCGTGGTTCTAAGGAACCCTTTTTACCTCTCCTTGATCCACTCAGGAACTAGATTTACTACAGGATCTAAGGTATGGAAACCCCCTCTCCAAATACTATCAAAGTGGTTTAGGTCAAGAGTTATATCAGGTAGTCACACTACGAAGCAATTCTGTGCTCCTTAGTGTCCTCCGCCTCTCTGCTTCCTGGAGCTTTCAGGGCACAAAGTGAAAAGGTTCCCGGAGAAAGAAGAGGAAAGATAAAGAAGCGAAATGTGGCACTGGAAGGAAAGAACACCGTAAACATAGAAATTTATAGGTGTTGTTAAGCCAGAGAGAGAGTGGGTGAGTGACCACTTGTTGTGTGAGGCAGGTCAAAGGATATCATTAGTGAGTCTCGGAAGGTTCAAAGAGAAGAATTCTATCCCACTGTCTTTATAATTCTAACCAACGGCATATAATGCTGCAGTTAGCCACCGTTACCTGCTGATCTGCAACGAAGATTGGTGGTCAGGGTCTCTAGTAAGGACCGAGTGAATTGTGTAATAAGTTAGTCAAAATTGCAACGTTCGTTGTTAAAGTGAAAAGTGTGTGATTTATGTGGACAGAATGTCAAGTCCATATTGCATTCACGGGGCTGGAGGGTAAAGGTATACTCCAAGTGGGTCAGATTGCAGGTCGAGTGGGTAAATTATCAAGTAACGCAGGTACAGCTACCAAAGATGGCGAAGCCAAAGACTAGAGGAGGGACAGTGGCTGAGTTATATACTCGTGGTGAATATTGTCATTCGGTGAGATAATGGTCCACTGAGTGTCTTCGCTCAGAGTGGATTGCAGGAAGTGAGTGTCCCTGGCTGAATCAGCGGTCCAGCTTGAGTGTGTACTCTCGCGCAGTAATCCATTTGGTGGAGTGCGTGTGTGTGTGTCTCTCTCTCTCGTCCCCTTCCCCTGGGGTCATGCCTTCATAGCAAAGCTTCTCGTACAATAACGCGAATGATCAGCTATTCCGCGTTACGAGAGGCCAGGAAATGGAGCAATGCAATATCCCCCTGGCTACGTTACGTTCTTTTCCAATAGCACAATATCTCGCCCGCATTGTAAAAGGAACTGAAAATAGAATTCATAGCTCAGCTTTCAGGAGGACTCGACGCCATCAGCGGACGACCCACGGCTAAAAATTCCCGACCGAACATAACGCACTTTATATTCTTCTTTTTTTTTCTGTGCCTTTGCTTGCTTGCTTGCTTGCCATTTGCATCGCGTCCTCCCCTTTCCCAATTTTGGCCCCCTAGCCCATCACCCTCGGCAGAGCAGCTGTTTTGCTTGCAAATGGAGAATTATAAAAGAAACTTACGAGGTAGTTTGGACTGCTATCCACCCCTCCAACACTGGCCCTATCCCTCCTCTCCAATCATCGTCCCAATACTATCCTCTGTCGCACCCTCACCTCCCCTCCATCACGCCTCTCCTTGACAATCCACCTGTCCTTGCTTCTGATTACTTTCAAGCCTGGTTTTATATCCCCGAGAGGTACGAGCTAAGATTCTTAGTAATCTTAACACTTACTGGCAAAGACTAACTGGTAGAATTTGATCCAGATAGTTTAAGAGTCTTACAATAAACCAAAAACTTTTTATTCGTAAGCTAAGTGAGATCTAGATGCCTTTAAACTAGGATTTGCTAGAAGGAAAAAAAGAAGAAAGAAAGTAGGAGGAAGGAGATCTGAAGCAAAGACACTGCTGAAGCTCAAGACTTTAATTAAATCCCAGTCATATTATTAACGCCCAAGAAGAACATGGGCTTTGGGCTTCCGAAGCTTCACGCGTGGGAGATCCGAATGACAATCCCTTCCCACACACACACACACACACACACCACACTCACACCACACACACACACACACACACACCACACTCACACCACACATACACACACACACACACACCACACTCACACCACACACACACACACACACACACACACCACACATACACACACACACACCACACACACACACACACACCGCACATACGCACACACACACACACACCAATCATACACACACACACACACCACACACACACACATACACACACACCACACACACATACACACACACACACACACGCACATCACACACATACACACACATACACACACACCACACAAACAAACACACACACACACACACACACACACACAGCTGAGTACATTCAACGAGCGCTTTTGAACCACAGCCAATGGAGGGAATACGTCCGACTGGGAACCCTAACCAACGCTTGTTATTCCCTGTCCTTCTCCAGTTATTGGGGAATATGATGAGGGTACAGGGGAAAAATCTAAATATCTAATACTCGATCTTTTTTTTTAAAAGGTTTCAGAGTGTTGTGTAATTATTGCACTTATGCTCGTGTGTGTGTGTGCGGTTGAGGGTGGAAAATGACCTCCAGAGGAATGGAACGTCTTGCAGGTACATCTCCCGTGTTCTTTGAGGCTATTATGTCAAGGTTTTCCTTACGGGTCCCTGGAAGGACAAGAAAAGCTCAAGCGTCGTCTCCCATCGTCCTTACTTCAGTCGTCCGTTTACGAAGTTAAAGATGTTATGAAGACGTTTCATCAAGCCTCCCATGTGTTCTTGGGTATCGCTCGGATATAACATCACACTTTCTTGGCATCATATATATATATATATATATATATAT
>JAYMFT010282840.1:0-10467 GCA_038088735.1 Panulirus argus | reverse complement strand
GTGAGTGAGTGTGTGTGTGAGTGTGTGTATGTGTGTGTGTGTGTGTGTGTGTGTGTGTGTGTGTGTGTGTGTGTGTGAGAGAGAGAGAGAGAGAGATTCCCTGTATTTTACTGTACTGGAAGGTAGTTTAACACGTGGGGGCCCCATCTCGTAAACATTCTCCTCTACTATACAACCTCTTAAATTTCTGTAAGTTGTCTACATTGATCTCATCCTCTTTCAGTTTATTCCATTCATCCACCACTCTTATACTATAAAAGTGTTTCTTTACATCATTTTCAAAAAAGTTTCTTACTTAATTTCATGTCATGTTCTATGGTTGTCCTCTCCCTACATTTTTTGAAGAATTATTCACTGTCTTCATCACCAATCTGGTCTAAAGACTTACAGACTCTGACTGTGTTACCCTTCCTTCTTCTCTCTTCTATGGTGGGTAAGCCTAAGGTTTGTAGCCTTTCCTTGTAACTCAGCTCTCTTGATTCTGGCAACATTGTTGCCCTCCTCTGTACCTTCTCTGTTACCCCTTTGTGCTACTTCAGGTGCAGTGACCAAACTTAAGAATCATATTCTAGTTTTAGCCTTATGTAGGATATTTACAGCTTATCAAATTTTTCCTTATCCAAATACTTGAAAGCTAATCTAATATTTGGTAGAAGGAAATGTGCCTCCTTTACACTTTTCTTAATGTGGGACATTGGTGGTTGGTTAGGGATGATATCAACTCCCAAATCTCTCTCACATTCAGAATCCTGAAACCCATTTCTTGCAAGATAAATCATACTGAGGCCTTCTTTTACTCTATCCCATTCTCATTACTTTACCTTTGCTCAGGTTGAATTTTATCAACAATGTAACAGACCAATTTTGGAGACTAAAAGCCTGTTCATTTTCCACTTCCCCATGACCTTTGCATCATCTACAAACACACTAAGGTAGGAGCCCATACCTTCTGGCAAGTCATTTACATATATCATAAAGAGTAATGGTCTTAAAACAGAACCCTGCAGCACTCTACTGGTGACCTCCACCAATATGGAGAAGCCCCTCTGACATGAATCCTTTTTTTCCTTCTACTAAGATAATCTGCAATCCACCAAAGGAGTCTTCTCCTTATTCATGCCGAGTGATCCAGCTTCTTATTCAGCTTACCATGTTGCGAAATGTCAAATGCTTCTGGCAGTCCTGATATGAAAAATCCACCCAGTCTTCTGTCTTGTCTAAGATAGAACTCACTCTCTCATAGAAATCTAGAAGGTTCACTACACATGACCTTTCTCTAAGACTATGCTTTCCCTAACTTACATAATTTCTCTTCTGCAGGAGTCATCTTTTAGCTTTCTGGTTGTATTTTCCAGAACTCTTTTTATGCTGGAGGCTCCAGTTATGGAAAAAAGTCCACATCAAGGTCAGGCCCTAAATAAAATATGGACAGATTAATGAAAGGGAAAAAATTAGACAAGGGAATCTTGAAGGAAATGAAAAACTGTCTTTTTAAATGTGCCAGGTCATAGTTGTTGGGAAAGACTTGATAGGGTACAGAGTTCTAAAACTTCGAGGTGCAGGGAAAGAAACAGTTATCAAAACGCCTTTGAGTTGCCAATGGCCACACAGTAATCATGTGATGCAGTAGTTTGCCAAGTATTGCATGGTCTAGCCAGTAGTGGGGCTACCCATGCAGCCAGCTCCCAGGAGCAAAAAACAAAGTAATATCTATATTAGAAGGAAAATGAACCAACATTGCTGCGCACGGCAAGCGGGTCAAGTTTTGAAGTTGATATACATAAGTTTATAAGCTGTACCTCTTTTGGCTCAACTCTGTCATTTAAGGATGCAGAACTAGAATCATTCCAGGTGTAAGAGCAGTATTCCATACTTGTAAAAGGATTTTCTGTGTTCTGTGTGATCTCAAGTCCTGTATGATAGCATAAATAAAGCATTTTACATGTCTTATTTCCCAGGTGTTGTGGGATTTGTTTGTTAAAATGCTCTGTTCTGACCATTTTGGTAGATGGGTTTCTGTTGAACGTGGCACAGGAGTTTTTGATCCTTTTAGCATTACATAAAGGCGTCCCTTCCTATGGCTGTCCTACTTTGTCCTGGTTTGAGCTCATGTTTAAGTCTAAATCATTTCTATTAATGTTTGCTTAGCCTCTTCATCTCTGGTGCAATTGAGTGTGCTGTACGTGTGCCTAGGTGTATGGTGTATTTTTCTTGCCATATCATGACTATGGCAGTAATGTTGCAAGCTAAGTCATACCTCTAGTGATGATCTGCACACTTCTGACAAGTGGAATCTTGATCGTTTTTCAAAGCGCCATTTGCCATTCTCAAGTGAGAATATTTTAAGGGGTTGTTGAAATCTATATTTTCCACACTCATCAGGGAGACTGGTCTGTAGGTCAGTGCTTCTTCCTGGTATCCTTTCTTATCTTTTATCTATAATTACCTAACACCAATTTCTATGAAAAAGTCTTGGTATTACCCATGACCTTTCTAAAGACTCCTGCAGTCCTAGGCTGCACTACTTTCAGTAGCAGGGAAATGTAAACTTCTCTGGTGAGAAGTTCCTTGATAAAACCTTACTCCCAATGATACAGCCTTGCCAAAAGTGACTTTTCACTTGCAGTGTAACCTCTTGCAAATGGAGCTTGGTAACACCTCTCCTTTCTTATAGAAAGGTATGACAGCTGCCCTATTCTACTCCCTTGGCAATTTGCCTTTTTCCAGCAAGATCTAGAACAGTATTTCAATAGGTTTATCAAATGTTTTTGTGCACATCTTCTAGAGTCAAGGTGAAATTTCATGAATACCATGAGCCTTGAATGGATCAAGACCCTTCATCATTCTGTTGATGTCTTTTCTTGATATCTCAAACTTCTCTAAGACCTCCTCCACATGCCATCTCCTTGGTGATGGGGTTACAAGGTTGTACACTGTGATTTTTTTTTTTTTTTTTTGAGTATGGGGAACCCATTGTGTACAAAAAAAGCTTAGTAACAACCCTGAATAAGTTTTCTAGTTCTGTTTTTAGACTAAAAAGCAACAACACAAATTTTTAGACAGATAATTAATACTCACATAATACAACAATTCAACATCACAGCTTGAGAAGTACTAACACAGTGAACATTGTGCACTAGCCCAACCATTATGGCAAAATCTTGTAGGTACTCATATTATCATATGCATGTGAGACTCTGCTGCCAGCAAGAGGCAGGGCTCACGTAGTAGAGAAATGGCTCCTACCACAACCCCTGCAAATCTAAGGTATGATCCTCTGACTTCACTTTCTTATGTGACTGCCACCTGTGAAAGGGAGGGCTCAGGTGATAGTGTGCTGGCCCCTCCGTGTATCCCAGCTAACTCAAGGAATATCCTGTTCCCTACCCATGGATTAACCCATTAGGTAGTAGCTATTGACAGCAGACACCTAAGGTAGTACTACCATCCTGACTGAGGAGCATCAAAGTGGTGCTTTGAACCATCATACACTCTCCATGTTAGGACTGCAGGTCATATTTTCTGTCTTATCAAAATGGGACTATCAGGCTAGTCCTGCCATCTTCTCTTTACAAGTAACATACATGGTGGTATCAAAAATTTCCGAGACTACTTCCATAGCACACCAACATATGGCAGTATGGCGATGTGCATGCTGTGACAGTTAGGCATGAGCGTCATCAATCACTCTGCTGAGCGGAGTCATTCTGTGAGCATTGTGTGTTGTTCTATAAGAATTTTTTTGACCACATGCACATGCACATTTGTGATTTCATCATGGACAGCAAACTAGAGCAGAGAGCAAACGTCAAATTCTGCATCAAACTCGGTATATCTGCAACTGAGACCTTTGACATGGTTCGTCACGTGTATGGCAATGAAGGAATGAGTTGTGCGAGGTGTTTCGAGTGGCACACATGATTCAAAAATGGTAGAACCTCACTGGATGATGACAAGAGGTCTGGGCGACCTTCGACGAGTTCAGCCCCTGAAAATGTGGAAACAATTCAGAGACTTGTGCATGAGGATCATCAGAGATCCATTAAGGACATTGCTGCCATCACTGATGTGTCATATAGAGCAGTGCAGGTAATTCTAACGTCTGATTTGAACATGCACCGCATTGCTGCAAAGTTTGTGCCCAGGTTTCTAACCCCCGATCAGAAGGAGCACAGTGCCAAAGTCTGTCAAGATTTCCATCAGCGTGCCCTGGATGACCCAATCTTCATGTCTAGGGTCATCACAGGGGATGAGACTTGGGTCTATGGGTTCAACCAGGAGACCAAACAACAGTCTTCACAGTGGAAGAGCCCAAAATCTCTGCAACCAAAAAAGGCCGGGTAGGTCCGCAGTGCGACCAAGAGCATGCTCATCGTTTTCTTTGACATTCGTGGGGTTGTTCACTATGAATTTGTCCCCAATGGCCAGAACATGAATGGACAGTTCTACTGCAATGTTCTGAGGCACCTGAGGGAGTACATTCCATGGAAATGGCCTGCTAGTGAGAGGGAGGGCTTTGACAGTAGTAGGACTGGCCTCTCCCATGACCTCTCTCTCTCTCTGTTAGACCTTTCTCTTTTTCTCTTCACCCTAACAACATTCATGGTCTCTCTAGTAACCTTTCCTCTGTTGAACACAATCTGTCCAGTACCTCTCCTAATATCATACTTCTCTCTGAGACACAGTTGTCTAATGATGTTCTCACTACTCTCTTTTTCATATCCAACTATAATCTCCACTCATGATTCTGGTTCAAAGGTGGTGTTTGTGCCTCTTCCAACATCAACACACCTCTTGCACACCTCAAGGACAATGAGTCTCCAAACTTTGATGTTATGTGGCTCAAGGGCTGTTTCCCAGCTACCACAATTTTTCTCCGTTTCACCTATTTCTCTCTTAATTCTACAAATTTCATATCTTTATTAGACTATCTAAACTCCTACACTGAGACTGTAGCATCCTCTCACCCACAAGCATAGATCCTCTACCTCAGGGATTTCAACATTCAACATTGGGAATGGCTGAGTTCTTCCCATACAGATGGTGAAGGGATTGAGGCCCTCACATTCTTCATTCTCAATGACCTAGAGCAAATTATCTCCCACACTACTCATATTTCTGACCGATGTGACCACTCTCGTAATATTCTGGATTTTTTTTTTTTTTTATCACCTCTAGTCCATCCTGCTGGAAATACACAATCTCACCCCTAATTGGTTTATCTGGTCACAATTTTTATAAGTATATCTATCTTAATGGCATCTTCCCCTCTAGCAGCCCCTTTTAAGCATAAATACTGGCATCTCAACAAAGCTGAGTGGAATAACTTATGTAACTTCTTTTCTAACTTTCCTTGGGTAAATTAGTCTCTTATGTGGTGATGCTTCTGTCTCTGTTAAACACACAGCAGAGGTTATTCTTAAGGGAATGAAAGCATTTATTCCTCTTCCTCCAATCCATGGTTCAACCATTCCTGTCCTATGGCCATTCAGGCAAGGGTCAGGCATAGTGGGCATGAAAAAATTCTCCTTCCTCCGACTCCCAGTCAACTTTCAGCACTGACAAACATCACTGCAAGCACATTACCTTCAAAGGAAGTGCAGTAACCTCTCATCAAGTGATGGGTCTTTCTAGTCTTTAGCTAAGGGCATCTCTAACAACTTCTGTTGCTCTACCTTTCCTTCACTTTTCTGTTCTGATGGTACTATAGATGTTTCTCCTGTAGACAAAGCAACTCTCTTTGCTTTCCATTTCTCCTCTAACTCTACCTTGGATGACTCTAACATTCCTTCACCCCATGATGCTCCTCTAACTAATCCTGTGCCCCTTCCCGTAATCTCTTTTTGGACTGTCTAAAAAGTGCTTCTCTCTGGACACAGTTAAGGCTTTTGGTCCTGATGGCATCCATCCCTGTATTATGAAAAAGTGAGCATCTGATCTTGCACCTGTGTTTGTTCATCTGCTCTATTTCTGTTTAAAAAGCAAAACGTTTCCATCTCCTTGGAAGCATGCATTGGTACATCCCATCCCTAAGAAGGGTGACTGTTCTGACCCCTGTAACTACTGTCCTACTACTTTGACATCTACTATTTCCAAAGTCTTTAAATCCCTCCTCAACTCCCATATCCTTAGACACCATGAAACTCATAGTCTTCTCTCTGATCATCAGTATGGCTTCTGTAATGCGAGATCCACTGGTGATATTCTTTTCCTATTTTACTAATGTCTGGTCATCATCCCTGAAAGATTTTGGAGAGTCTTATGTAGATACCCTTGACATAATCAAAGCTTTTGACAGGGTGTGACATGGGGGTCTCACCTCTAAGCTCCCTCCCTAACTTTGCTCCTTCATATCTAGCTTCTTCTCCTGCCAGTCTATCTCTGCAGTTGTTGAAGGATCTGCCTCCCCACTATTTCCATCAACAGCAGTGTCCCTCAAAGTTCTGTCCTGTCCCCTACACTTTTTCTCCTTTCTTTCAATGACTTCTTCTCTTCCATAAAATAATCATATGCACTCATACACTGACAACTCAACACTACATTCATCCACACCCTTCAATTCTGCTCCTTCTTCTCTCACTCAATCTGCATCTCATCTTGAAACAGCTTCCTCCATAAACTCAGACTTGGACAGGATATCTCGGTGTGGCAGTCAAAATCTAGTTAAGTTTAATGCCTCCAAGACCTAGTTTCTATCCATCTCTCTAACAAAAACTCCTCACAACTCTCGTCTCTCCTTTAACGTTCCTGTAATTCCACCTCCTGACTTCACGAACATACTTGGTATTACTCTAATATCCAATCTTTTCTGAAAACCACCACATTATGGGAATAGCTAAGCCTGCCTCTAAGAAATCAGGTATCCTGTTTAGATGTCTAAACTTCTTTTCTTCTGAACAGATGCTCTGTTTATGTAAAGGAGTGATTTATCCTTGTATAGAGTACTGCTCTCACATCTGGAGTGTTCTGGCTCTGCATCCTTAATTGACAGAGTTGAGTCGTAAGTGGTCTGACTTACAAACTCTCCAAGGTTATCTTCCAGACTTGACCCTCTTGCCCTACACTGCAATGTTGGTTCACTTTTCCTCTTTTGTAGTTATCACTTTGGTTTTTGCTCCCAAGAGCAGGCTGCTTGTGTGCTCCCACGCACAATACTTGGCAAGCTGCTGTGTCACATGATTACCATGCGGCCATTGGCAACTTAAGGGTGTGCTGTTTTGATAACTGTTTCTTTACCTACATCTTGAAGCTTTGGAACTCTCATCTTTTCACTTCTTTTCCAATATAATGACCTGGCACATTTTAAAAGACATGTTTTTCACCTCCTCCAAAATTCATAAATATCTCTCATCTCTTCTTTTTCCCTTTCATAATCCTCTCTATATTTCAATTAAGGCCCAGCCTTAATATGGATTTTTGTCCATGACTGGAGGCTCCAACTTGAAAGAAAAAAGTTCTTCACATATCCTTCTATCATTCTCTACAACTCTTCCTCTTGTATCCCCAAACCTGATTACATGCTCTTTTGCAGACAATTTATCCTTAATGAATCTATGGAAGAGTTTTATTTTTCTCCTACTGTGTTCACAATATATCTTCAAAGTTTCCTTGTTTCTCCTCCTTTATCCTGCTATATTCAGTCTTTGTTGGAGTGCCACCTATATCTTCCTGCAGGACATCTTGGAGTTCCTCTGCTTTCTGATATCTTTTCTTGAACCTTCCCTCCATACTGAAAGCTTGAGAAACCCACGTTCCTTTTCCTTCATTGTTTATCTCACAGAATATGTTACCACAAAGCCTGGTTTCTGGTAATGAAACTCCATTCCAATTTTATCTTACCATAGAAATTGTTGAGTTATGTGGAGTTTCTACAATTATATCCCCTCTTTAAATCTTAACTCATCTCTGTCATTTTTCTTCCTCATTAACTAGATAATCAAACTCAAGCATTACATGCTCACTTTTTCTAAATGGCATACCATACATGATATTTTCAACATCAATGGCATTATATGCGAGGAGGAGTTCTTTTAAAGACTGCGTATAAGTCCCTCTCACCCTGGAGTGTTCAGTGACATGTTGGTATATGGTATTCTCCTGTATACACTCCAACAACTTCTGTCTCCTTGACTTTCTGCCTCAATGAGAATCCAAAGTCCCGTTGTCCATCTCTTTACAACTGAAATCCCCTATTAAAGGTACAGCATTAGCACTTTACCATATTTGCAAAATGTATCTTTTCTTGCTTTATGCACCATCGTGATTGCTCCCATTATCACTATAATTACCTATTTGTAATTACCTATTTGTATCCTTGTTCTGGATCATTTGAATCTTTGGAGGATTGTATCATATCAACACCACTATGGACTTCCCTACAGTTACTCTTCCCATTATGTAGTATCTAAATGGGCCATCTTCCATTATTTCATGAAACTTGTGGCCATCTCTTATTAGGAGGGCTAATCCACCTCCTGCTTTGTCCTATCTTTCCCTTCTTGCTATTAGGTACCCCTCTGAACAGAATGGGTGAGATCTTATTGTTAAGTCATCTTTTTGTTCACAACTCCTACCATATCAGGTGTGTTTTCTTCTGTGGAGTCCCTAAATTCCAGGCAGGTCTTTACCATTTCTTATTAATGCATTTGTATTTGTATACATCGCTTTCAGTCTGATACCAACATCTAACATTCCTGAGCTCTCTGTGGTGCTGGCATCTTCCTGCCTCATTTGGTGTCTCCTGTTTTAAACCTTCTGACTACAGTCTTTGCCATTCTTCCTCTCTTCCTTCCAGCTATCATGTACGAAGAATACTCAACTAAATTCCACTTTAATTTTCTGAGCCTTTCTATGTACCTCCCGGTTAGAAGACTCCAAATGAAGAGTAACCATAACTGGTTGTCCCCTTGTGTCCTGATCATAACCAATGATACTTCTTTCTCTTCAAATCCTTTGGTACTTTGTCTTTCTCTAGCAGCGTCTTGAACAGTATTTCAAGTGGTTTTCCAAAAGTATCTGCACACATCTTCAGCATATATGGAAGTACTTCATCATGATCACTAGTCTTGTATGGATAAAGACCCTTCAGTATCTTATCAACATCTCATCTCAATATTTCAGTGCTCTCTAAAACCCTCTTCCTATTCCAATTCATTGACATTTGGGCCATAGTGTCTTTTAATGTAAAATTACTTTTGAACTAGATATTCATTTCGTTACTTATCCTTACATCATCCTCTAGAACTCATCCGTCTGAACCCCTTAGCATGATAAGATGCTCTATAACTGACAATTTGCTCCTGATAATTTTCTATCTATCTATCTATATCTCTGATGCCCATTCCCTTAAGGGGTGGCTACGGCAAAAGAGTCTCCACTTATCCTTGTGGTCTTCCACTTACACCAACCCATTTAACTGTACTATCATACACTCTCCTTGTAAACTCCCACTCTTGCATTCTTTCCACATGCCCAAACCACTTCCAAGTATTACATTTCACCAATTCTACCACTCCACAATTCACTCCCTTTGCATTCCTTGCCATACCATATCTCTCATACACCCTTTCATTTCTTTCTTCATTCCATCTAGTCACACCACATGCTCTTCTTGACTTCTGTGCCCCATTTCATGTCCATGTTTTGGCTGCATAGGTCAGGGTTGGGATGACTATGCTGTCCCTTAATCCCCTCTTCATATCCATACTTAACACTTCTACCCTTCATTATTCTATTAAGGGACCCAGTGACCCTTCTACCCTGTACTGCTTTCTCCCTTATCTCTCCTTCCATATCACCTCACTTACTTAAGACAGCATATTAAATTCCCTTATTTCTTCTAGTCTTTTTTCCCTATATGCACAGCACAAATTATTACACTTTCTTCTTTCACTCTGTATGGTTTTACAAAATCTGTACTTTGTTCCCTTTCAAACATGATTACTTTACTTTTACTTGCATTTACCTTCAGTTTCCTCTGCTTATACACATCATAAAACACACTTATAACCTTCTGCCTCTCCTCTTCACTCTCCACACACAACACAGTATCATCCACAAACAGGTTTGCCACTAGCCATCATATCTCACCACCATACTCCATTTCTGCACCCATTTTCCCTAGTTTTGATTTCATCTCTCTTATCATTCCATCTATATATATATCAAAAAGCCATGGTGACATCAAACAGCCCTGCCTCACACTTACATGTATCCCAAAACTTTCACTCAGCTCTCCATCCACTCTTACACATGCACTTGCTTCTCTTTAAAAGGCTTTTTACACCATCCACCTATGCCATATATCCTTAGCACATCCCGCAAAGCATTCCACTTGACTCTGTCATACGCTTTCTCCAGATTCATAAAAGCTACATACAACATCTTACCCTTCGCTGAATACTTTTCCATGGTCATCTTTACTTCAAAAATCTGATCCACACATCCCCTTCCTTTCCTACAACCCCC
>JAYMFT010282829.1:0-10467 GCA_038088735.1 Panulirus argus | reverse complement strand
AAAGTCCACATCAAGGCCGGGCCCTAATTGAAATATAGAGAGAATTGAGAAAGGGGAAAAAACAGACAGGGAAAGTACACAATTCAGTTTCCCCCGCCCCATCGAAAAACTCCTATCCAATTACTTATCCAACCGTAGAATGAGAATCAAATACAAAACATCCTACTCAAATTATTTCCCCATTAATGCCGGCGTACATCAAGGCTCCGTTCTAGCCCCCACTCTATACACACTCTACACAAACGATCTTCCTAACCCTATCTATAACGACTCAATCACCCTACAATACGCAGACGACGCTGTCCACCTCATTAGGGCTATAAACACCACCCATATCACCAGAAAAGCCCAAATAGAAATAGACCTCGTTTCGCTATGGGAGCTGGATTGGAGAATAAAGACCAACCCCACTAAATCTAACATAACATACTTCAACGTTAGACAAACGACGCAGGCTTTCCAGTGTCTATCTTCACTCCCAAATCCACAGATACACTCCCATTCCAATTACACGTACCAACACTGTACTGAGTCTAAAATATGACGTTCATCTCCGGATGAACTATCACATTCAATCTAGAGCGGCTATTGCAGCGGCAGAGCTTGATGAATTGTATAGATTTAGGGATGCCAATTTCAAGACGAAATTACATCTCCACAAAGCACTAATTCGACCACTCATGACCTATGTCCCCAGCAGCGCTCGAACTCGCTGCCAAGCCAAACATAAAAGAATTACAGAGAATACAAAACAAAGCCCTTAGATGGCTCTACAAAACGAAGTGGCATGAATTCGTGAGGACAGCAGATCTCCGCGTGAGAGCTAAGTTGCCATCACGAAACATCTACTGAAGGGATCTTAAGACCAGTGAGGCAGAGAACTTCGACCTCCACCATATATATATATATATATATCATGGCCACCGTGTGTTTAAAAACGTTCCAATGAATTTTATCCAGGTTAGACACTAATCTGATCTAGGCGAGTGTCTCGAACTCATGGCTGACCTCAGAGTGTATGCAGGATCATGGCCAGGGTCAGCCATGAAGCAAGAAGGGTGTCTATGAACCTACCGCGTCAGGAGCAGGTTTCTAGTCCTTTTTCTAGAATCATGCCGTCAGAAACAGCGAGATTTATTAGTTTTTTCAAGCCTTTTTTAATAAATCTCGCTGTCTCTGACATTCTTAAACACACGGTGGCCACGATATATATATATATATATATATATATATATATATATTGTTTCTTCTCTTGCCTTTGGCCTCAGTGGCATTGAATAAAAGTGAAGGTTAAAAAAAGAATACCTCCATGTCCGTGACGCTGTTTGCCAAGTTTTTTCAAGTGGATACGTCCATCGGTGCTCTGCTGTAGCCAAGCAAGGTCCTGGTGACGAAGGCTAAATTGCAAATAACGTTTTTAGCATTCCTCTTACAGGGATCCGTAATTATTATCTTTAAGCTGATATAAGGAAAGAAAAAAAAATGATGTGAAGTTGGTAGCCCGAAGACTCTGTCATATGTGTCCCATATGACAACTTACGCGTGTAAATTCCCTCCATATTGAACTGATGTACAATACCAGAGACTTTATCCTGGTAATGGAATCCATTTGTACAAAAAATTCGTTATATGTAGCTAGGAAATTTTCAGTGCTTCTAAATATCTGTCCCGACATCAGTCTAGTATGTTAGACTGTGTGCCCAGGGCTTGGTCATCCATAATAACAAAGGCTGAAGGCGTGACGAAGGTCATATCGTGTCTCCTGTTAATCCGCATGGCCATGATGGTGTGGAGACGTATTTCTGAAAGGAAATCTACTTTAAAAAGATAAAATAAAGGTAATTCTCGTTAAGCCAAGTTTATATGTGGAAAATCTCAGGCCCGCCGCTTGACTCCCCGTAACAACCTAGACAAGTAGTTCCGAAGATTATAGATACTGTTTCCTAGAAACATGAGAGAGTGTTCGCTACCCGGCAACATGTCAAATATGAACTTAATGGTAGTAATCTGGATACACTTGATTCTCCCAGGAGATGATATGATATATAGAAAAAAAAAAATAATCACCAGCTCATCTGACCGTCTGGTCAGGTCAAATGCGAACCATGATATCCAAGGCTTGTACCGTCCTTGCTCTTGTAGGGTCGTACTGTTTCACTCAAGAGGTCAAGAAATTTCCCGGCTCACTTATATTGCGTTCCTCCGGGGCGGGATCACGTGAGATTCCCGGGAATTCTCAAAAACAGACTAATTTTTCTTAAATATGTTTTAAGCTAAATGTATATATATATCCTAGTCTAAGTCAGGTACCCATTTTATCGACCTGTCTTATTTGGGGGGGTGGGATGAACTTAGGTTAATTGCGGACCGACAGCCGCGACCAGGATTCAGACCTATTCAGGCTCGACCCTGGGCGACTCATGAATGGGTCTTGGTCAGCAACGCTAACCTATACACCACGGAGGTTCCATAAAGTCAATTAATATTCACCAACAATATGGTAAAACTCGTTTTGCAATCATGACTGGGAAATATAATGCGTATTTCTAAAATTTAATGCCTAACCATCCTGTGAGCCTCACTTAATAAGGCTGGCAGATATTAGTAATGATATATGATTGTTATTAAGTATTGCTTATCGTCGTCAAAGTTTGGTGGGAGGTACTAATGGCTGGATTGGGAGATACCAGCGGTTAATGAAGGAGGTACCAGTGGGTGGTATGGGAGGTACCAGAGGCTGGTATGGGAGGTACTAGTGGCTGGCGTGGGAGGCATAAGACGCTGGTGTGGGAGGTACCAGAGGCCAGTGTTGGGGGGGGGGGGATATCCGAGCGTACGCAGCCTAGCCTAGCCTTCAGGTAGCATCCAGGTTATAGGCGTAATCTCCGTAACATTCTATTCCTGGCAATACTGGAAATGAAACAACTGGTTTTCCCTCAGTCGTAAAGTCCCAGTCTTGGCTAAGTACCCCAGTGACTCCTTGACCTTCTGAGCCAAAGATCATTCCGTTGGTCAGTATTTATCAAGATAAACGAACGTTCTCGACCAATTTTGGTGACGGTATGTTTGTTTCTGGGTTATCATGGCGGTCCTCAGACACGGTGGCGGGTCTCGCACCAGTCACTGTGACACCATCACCAGAACCATCCCGGCAGCCTTTCCACCACCACCACCACCAGCATCACCACTGCCATCAACACCTCTACCAACTCCATCACTGACGACACGACCCCCACCACCATTATCACCACCACCATTATCATCATCGTTACTACCATCACTGACACCCACAACCCCTGCCATCACTTACGTGGTTCAGTATTGCCATCATCACCATTATCATCACAAGTATCATCATCATCACCATCATCAGCGTCGAATAATCATTATTAGTTCTGTCGTTTGACAAAGTCAATATCTCAATCACTATCATGATCATCACCATCTTCAACTTCATTACGAAAGCCAACACCACCATCACAATCGCCACCACCGCCATCATCCATCATCGCCACCATTATTAACCATCACCATCACTGCACCATCACCAACCACCACCATCATCGTCTCCACCACATGTAATACATTCATAAGCAAATATAACCTTGCGCAAGTGTTTTTATTCTCGGTTTTTGTTAGAATGTGGCAACAACGGGGCGTCAGACTTTTATATGTTATTGCTACAGCAATGTAGTGCATGATAATAGTGTAAATATACAAGTCATGACGCCATGGGTGAGGCAAGTGGGGTGGTGGGGGTGGTGGTGGTGATATTGGTGGTGGTGATGGAGGAGGCGGTGGTGGTGGTGGTGGTGGTGGTGGTTATAGCGGAAGTCGTAGCTATGGTGGTGGAAATGGTGTTGTTAATGGCATGTTGGTGGTGGTCACGACGGAGGTGATGGTGATAGTGATGATTATGGTGATGGGGATGATGCTGATAAAGATGGCGGTGGTGGAGGCGGTAGTCACGGCGGTGCAGCTAATGCTGGTAGCTGGAGTCACTAGGAGGAAGTGTTGATGTAGTGGTTGCTAGTAGAGATGGTAGGGTTACTGGTCTCTGGCAGCGGCTGTTACGGAGGGGGTGGTAATGACACGAGGGGGTAATGGTACATACAAGCTGGTAATGTTACAAAAAATGTAATATTACAAGAGAGGTAATGCTACAAGGGGTATTGTAACGTCACGAGGAACGCATAGTTACAAGGGAGTATTGTCACAAGTGGGTAATATAACAAGTGGTAATGCAACAAGAAGAAGTGATACAAAAAGGGTGATGTTACAAGTGAGGTGATGTTACAAGGAGATAATGTTACAAGGGGTAATGTTGGGTACTGTTACAAAGAGGTAGCGTTGCACGGGGGTGATGTAACAAAGGGGTAATGTTGGATGATGTTACAGGGAGACAATGTTACAAGGGATTAATGTTACAAGAGGGCAATATTGCGAAGATATAATGTTACAAAGGTAATATGACAAGGGTCATGTTACAAGTATTCTTACAAAGGAGTAATGTTACAAGGGGAAATGTTACCAATAGGTAAAGTTACGAAGGGGTAATATTTCAAAGGGTACTGCTAGGAGGAGTAATGTTAAAAGGGGTAATGTTACAAGGGGGTAATTTTACAAGGGTGTAATATCACAAAGGGTAATGTTTTATGGATGGGGTAATGTTTCGAGAAAATAATGTTACAAATGGTAATGATACAAAAAAGTAAAACTAAAAGGGATCAGTGTTACGAGGAGGTAATGCTACAAGATGGTAACGTTACAAGAATGTGATATCACAAAGGGGTAATGCTACAAGGAGGTAATGTTACCAAATGGTAATGTTACATAGGGTAATGTTAGAAGATGGAAATGTTACATGAATGGTAATGTTACAAAGGGGTGATGTTACAAGAGCTAATGTTAGAAGAAGGTAATGTTACAAGGGGTAATAATCCAAGGAGAGATTGCTACAAGAGGTCATTATTACAAAGGGGTAATGTTACGAGAGGGTAATGTTACAAGGGCGTAATGACAGAAATGACGGACCTTCGTGTTGATTATAGCATTGGCAGTGAAGATCGTGATTATGGAAAAATGACGGAAATGATGATGTGACGTGACACTTCCAATGGAAGATTTCAGAGATTAGTTTTGGTGATGGTTTTGGTGCCGGAGTGATAACACAGTTGGGGAAAACTGTGTTTGTTCGTCTGTTGTTGATGGAAGTAGTGGCAGAGGGTGAGATGAAGATGGTCAGTGGCGGAGATGAGATGGTGGTGGTATATCAGAGTGTGGTGACGATGAAGGCGTATTGGTCATTCAATGGATTCTGACGGTGCTAAGAACCCCTGGGCGCTTTATTGTTCCATTTTTGTTGTCCTCCTCTTGACCTTCTTTATTAGCTCTTTGAGCTGCTTTAGGTGCAGTGACCAAACATGAGAAACATATTTTAGATTTGCACTTACGTAAGATACGAACAACAAGCTGAATATTTTCTCATCCGTATACGTGAAAGCTATTCCAATTATTGCTAGCATACAGTTTGTCTTCTTAATGGTTCTCCGAATGTGGGGCTCTGGCGACAGGTTAGGGATGATGTCGACTCACAGGTCTTCTCAGAAAGAGAATCCTGAGACTTATTTCCTGCTAGCTAATAATCATACGGGAGCCTTCTTTCATTTTATTTTCCCCCTTTCTCTTTACTTTACACTTTTTAGGGTTGAATTTCATCGGGCCAGCTTTGAAATTTGTTTAGGTTCCCTTGTTTGTTTGGTCCAGTCCTCCTCGCTTTTCGCTTCTCATATGACGCTTGCATCATCTGCAAACTCGTTCAGGGAAGAGTACAGACGTGCAGGCAAGTCATTTACGTGGATCAATAAAAGTACTGGTCCCAGAACAGAACCCTGTAGTACTCTGCTGGTCACCTCGACTCATTTGCAGAGGGCTCCTCTGACGAGCGTCCTTTATTCCCTTCCGTTAAGATACTGGAACGAGTTTTCGAAGGAATTTTCCCTTTATTCCTACCTAGTGATCCAGCTTCCCCTGCGGTTCAGTCAGTATGTCGTGAAACATTGTCTTTTTTTTAGCTACGGAGCTGGATTCGGAACACGAGTTGTGTCTTCAGCTGTAAATGCTGATGAAAAGAAAAATTCTTTTAAAATCTTTGCCAAATGTCAGTGTCTTTGAAAAAGTTAACATTCCCGGGAATCAATAGACCAACTGACTAGGCTAATTACTCTCTTGCTTCTGCAATAACCATAAGACAACATAGGTTTCTTTTGCTATTGTCAGCAATATGAGCTTCATTAGTATCATATGCTGTATCGTACAAGTCTGTTAGTTTCTCTGAGTATTTCTGCATAATTTGCTCTCTCATATTGCTAGTTGGTCTCTGAATTTACTGCAGTCTTAGACAACAGTCACTTCATGTCATCGTTAACCATTTCGGCTTCGCCTTGGAAAAGGCCGTGTTCTACGGCAAATATGTTCCCTCCACTACTTTGCAAGTTTTAATGAAGTTTTTCCAAGCTACCTCCACATCATTTTCGTTTATAGTATCCTTCCACATTTGCCTGTTATGAACAATGCGACCGTTATCATTTGCCTCTAAAATCTGGAATTCTTTTTCTCGCCTCTCATGTTGACCAGCATTGCAGGCAATGTTGAAAGTAAACTCGGAAGTAATTTGATGGTACCAAACTTCTCTCCAACTTTAACATTGTTAACGAGATCCTCATCTCTAGCTAGAACTGTATTCAATATGTTCTCGTCACGAGTAGGTTTCTCAACTAAGTGTGTTAGGATACTATAAAGCAAATTTAATTAGAGCCTATGCCCCATGCCCCGAGTTATTGGAAAAGGATTCTCCACACTTAGTTAACAGTATGTTAAAATCTCTCAAAATGATCATACCGTGTTCACTGCAAATTTCTACTGTCTAATCATAAACTCTGTCGTATACCTCTTTTTATCTGCACTGGGGCCTATACACTGTTTCTAGTAATCTTTAATTTCTACGAGAGTTAAATCGATTCTATTAATTAAATAAGTGAATACAACTGAATCTAAACAGCAACAGACCACTTGGTCCTAACGAGGCTGTTTGTGATAGTGGAAGAGATCAGAAAGTCATTGACTAATGTGGTAGGAGTAGAAAGACTTTAAAGATTTTTCACAGAGGAAGACCTGTAAACTTACCGAATAGCTATAGAGGTGCAGTTAATGTTAGTCATGGACTTGAAGGAAACTACTAATCAAGTTTATGCGTAAACGTATTTATGGTATTGCTTTCAACTACTTTTGTTTGTAAATCGTTTCATATGCTGAAGATTTTGTTACCTAAAAAGTACTTCGACTCATTTGAGATAAAACGTTTGTTCACGAGTTCATATCTATTACTAAGAGTGGTTTCCAGCAAAACTATCCTTATGTAGCTCTTGAGATCGAGATTATCGGAACCTGTAATGATTTTGAGTACTTGCATTACATCACCTCTTGACCTTCTCTTTTCTAAGCTGAATAGATTGTGTTTTATTTGGCTCTCTTATGATTTGTTTCTCAAGCAGGGAACCATCTTGGTAGCTCGCCTTTGTACTCTCTCCATTTTTTGTCTCATTCTGTCTCTGTCTTTCCTCAGTTACGGTAACCAAAACTGGACACAGTATTCCAGAGTTGCAAAGAGTGAGAATAATTTCTTAACACTTGAATTCGAAAGCCCTACCTATGAATCCAAGAATTTTGCTACCTTTCTACCGCTTCATTGTACTGTTTATTTCGTTTTAGGTCACCAGAGATTATTACATCCAGGTCCTTTACCTCACTTACCTTTTGTGCCTCAACAGAATTCATTTCTATTACCGATACGTAAAACTTTGCACTTATCAAAATCAAATTTCATTTGCCACCTATCAGTACAGGCCATTAGTTTGTGTGTGTCAGTTTGAAGCTGCAGACGTTCAATAATTGTTGTACGTTTATTTCCCAACTTAGAATCATCCTCGAATTTAGGTATCTTACAAAGCAGCCAACTATCAATATCATCAATACGGTCTATGAGAAAGAGAACTGGTCTCCATATTGATCCTCATGGCACACCACTTGTTACGGCTAACCATTCAGGGGCCTGACCATTAATCACTACACTTTCTTTACATCAGTCAGCCAATTTCATAGCCATCAAAGTACAACCCCATCTATACCGTGTGACTTAAATTTTGTTAGCAACCTTTGATGCGGAAGTAGAGCTTTATCTAATGCTCTTTGGAAGTCTATATAGTTAACATCAGCTTGTTTACTTCCATCTTATATGTTGAATATTTCATTAAAAAGAAAAAAAGAAAAGCAGATTTGTCAAACATGAGAGATTTCGCCGAAAAACATGTTGAGAATCATTTATTAAGTGGTAGTCCTCTAAATGGTTTACAATCTTATCCCGAATAATGGGCTCTATTAGTTTACCAAAGACAGACGCTAATTAACACCAGCCTGACAATGATCTCCAGGCAATGATTTATCTCCTTTTATGAATATCGGTGTTACATTGGCAGATTTCCATTCTTCTGGGACATATCCTGTAGCGAGCGACTTATTGTAAAGCCAAGGGCTTAACGATCTCATTTGTCGCCTTTCTGTGTCTCCAAGGAAAAAACTTATTTGGGTTTGCTGTTTTGTTTACATAGTCCCATTCCATTCACCGATGATAACAGATTTTCATCTTTTATTTCATTACGTTGCAAAACGTTTTCCCCTCATATCAGTGGAGCTGGATTCGGGACTTGTGTCGTATCCTTAACAGTAAACAGATGCAAAAAAAAAATCGTTAAATTTTCTTGCCATTATTTCGTTGTCTTGAATGAATTTTGTTTTTCAATTATGAACAGCCCAGTTGATTGGGTAATGACTCTTACTTCTGATATAATCATAAAACCTTTCTGGTTTGTTTTGCTATTTTCATCAACACGCTCGTCATAATGACGTTTGCTTTGACATGTAAGTCTGTTAGTTATTGTCTCTTTGAGTTTCTTTTGTGCTACATTCTTAGACAGAAAACATGTATCCCCTACACTACTCTGGAATTATCACTGAGTCTTTTCCAAAGCTACACTATTTCGCTTACATTACCGATCTCATTCCAGGTTTGTCTGCACAAAGACCACAGAAATCTGTTTGTCTAAAATCTAGTATCTGTTCGCGACTCTCATGTTGACCAGCATTATGGGCTATGTTGCAATTTACTTCAATAATGATTTGCAGGTGATCACTTATACCAGACTTTGATCCCACTTCAACATTATGAGCGAGATCCTCATTTGTAGCTGAGACTAGATCTAATATGTTCTCATCTCGAGTATGTTTCTCAGCTATTGCATTAGGGCTCTATCATGCAAATTCAGGTTGAGCCCTCGTCCCGTGTAACTGGTGAAGGATTCTCCCAACTTAGATATAGGTATGTTAAAATCTCCAATTATAATCGAATCTTGTTCATTACCGATTCTTACCAACCGATCTTGAAGTCTTTCGCCTGCGCCTGTTCTCTCTGCTGGAGTTGATTGTTTCAAACAGATACAATATGTTTTAGTAGTGCGTAAATAAGATTAGATTTAACGAAGAGCCAGACGCACCTCCACCTTCTTGATTTTCCCTATCACTGTCGAACAGAGGAAGTCTATATTTTTGATATCTACCAAGATTCCGCAGTGCCAGTCACGTCGACCTTCTTTTTTTTTTCTCTCTCCAAAGGAATTGTTTCTAATTCCAAAAATCTGTTACGAACGCTCCATGCATTAACATAAAATATTTTGATATATGACTAAGAGTTTTCGTCGCTGTTATGCGTGTGTGCAGTAGTGGGAATGATGCTCCGAGAATTTGTGTTCGGTAATGTGATTTTCTTTCTGCTTTTCAATCCTGCCATACGTAATTTCTAGTTCGCTTTAGTTTCTTTCATCTACAAAGAAATGAAAAAAAAAATGGTCTAATAAACCAAGCGTCCATCTTCCCCTGGAAAAAAAAAATCCCTCTGGATTTTGTTTTACCAGGACGAACGAGTGTTTAGGTTTTGCTCGTGGGAGGGAGGAGAGGGAAGAGGAAGGTTACAGACACCGTTTTCTATTCGACATCGGTTTATGTTTAAAGATTTACCTACGCACGAACTCTGTCGGAACCATAAACACTGCTATGTTGTAAATCGTCTGACGGGAAGGAAAATCAACATCTTGGAGCACGTGCGCCGCCGGGAA
Source organism: Panulirus argus (assembly GCA_038088735.1). Classification (NCBI taxonomy): domain Eukaryota; kingdom Metazoa; phylum Arthropoda; class Malacostraca; order Decapoda; family Palinuridae; genus Panulirus; species Panulirus argus. The sequence goes on along the minus strand of JAYMFT010282829.1, from coordinate 241 downwards.
TCGACGTATCGGTGGGGCATGTGAGTATAAACACGCACAAAGGTGCACAGGCGTGCCCTAAGATACTCGCATTCACATGCACGCAGCCCTAACATTTTCTTCAATACACTTAAATCTCTCGCTACATATTTGAATACTCCCACTCTTAGGCACATTTAGTTATCATACACTGATATATATATATATATATATATATATATATATATATATATATATATATATATATATATACACACACACT
>JAYMFT010282818.1:0-10467 GCA_038088735.1 Panulirus argus | reverse complement strand
ACTTTTAGACCGAATTTCTATTACCTGGTGACAGTAATTCAAGAAACACATAAGACCTTACTTACTGTCGTCTGCTACTTGCTAAGTGCAATCTAACCTTCCATATTACTAACCAGTAGTTTTCTAGACTAACCATGTAATTACCCAACTGTATTCTAGACCAACCATATCATTATCCAAGTTTTTTCTAGATTTCTCCCTACCTTGAGATTTTCGACGTGCGCAGCATTTGCAGTTTTGGCCTTTACCACAACCCTCTTTAAGTTCGTCTTCTTCGCTAGAGCACCACTCTTTGCATCTGCCACCACTCTCCCAACACCATTCCGGTGCAGAGCATTCTGGAGCATTTGAGTACACGTTCTTACTTCGAATGATAACTACAATATTTTTCTTAATTCAGGATATATCTTAAACAATTATCAGTCAGATTTGCGTATCAGGAATTATGAGAGTTGGATTATATATCTGAGAATACGAAAACGTTTTAAGATTAAATAATCACTCATACATTTCTGCAGCAACCGACGCTGCAATTGCAAAATGATGCCCTAATCATGTCATTGTCGATCGAAAAATCAAATTAAGTGTATTATCAAAGAAAAATACATAACCGGTTGAAGAAGTTTTAAGAAGAGGGAAAGAGGAAAGAAAGAAGAAACTCCACAGCTTATGAGTACGACAAAATAAGGAGACATGATAAAGGCCAAGCCACGTATGGCTGGTCTACACACATAAACTGTGGTAAGAAGCGGCCAATCGCGTGTCGCGGATTTATGGCATAGGGGATGGAACACACTAAAACAGCAGGTAACAGCTGTGACCGACATGGTATCCTTAGACTAGAGAGAGGGAAGTTCAGTACGAGAAAGAGAGCGAGTGTTGAGGTGAAGGAAGAAAGTAAAGTGAGGCAAATATGTAGAGGAAAATCGTCTTGTAAACATTGAATTGGTTTAAAGGCTTACGCAAGGTGGCAATTATGGAAAGAAGATTAGTCGGTAATGATACGATTGAATGGTATCCTCTGGCATATAACACTTTAGACCTAATTTCTGTTTGCTGGTAACAGTATTTCAAGAAACACTTAACACCTTACTGTCGTCTGCTACTTGCTAAGTGCAATCTAACCTTCCATATTACTAACCAGTAGTTTTCTAGATTAACCATATAATTACCGAGATGTATTCTAGACCAACCATATTTTTACCCAAGTTTTTTCTAGACCAACCCTACTTCTAAGCAGGTGTCTTATAGAGTGATTTCCTCCTACCTTGGGATTTTCGACGTGCGCAGCACTTGCACTTCGATCCCCGTCCACAGCCCTCTGGGAGTTCTTCTTCGTTATTCGAACACCATTCTTTGCAATTCCCCTGATTCTTCCAGCACCAGTCCGTTGTGGTACATTCTGAAGCATTTTAATGGAAGGTTCTTAGTTCCAGTAACGTTTACAAAGATGATCTTTCTGGGATAACTGAAACGCCATTGTTAAATGATTATCCTGATCAAAGCCACCTAATATATGCTACTTATCTTATTTTCCTATTTCAGGACCCTACAGAACTCCCGGGTCGCACAAGAAACTGGCCACGGCAGGGACCACAGGGTCAAGAATTGTGGTGATGTGTGTTTGCCTCTGTGAGGCGAGCGCACGACGGTTAAGGAGCAATTGTTCTTCACTATGAAATTACATCTTCGGCATGACGGCTCCTGTGATATGTTCAATCTGTGTTTGCAGTGTTAGAGAGATAGGTGAAGTCCAGAAAGAAGGCGAGAAAGTGTCGTTCTTACATGCCTGGGGGGGGTGCGGTTTCAGATGGGTGTACGTCTGGTGAGGTTGAACTGAAGACTGGGTTTGGAGGGCTCTTGTTTATTGCTTGTTGAGTCATTAATGTGTTAATGTGCTCAGAAAATGCACCCTTGGTTGGTGCAAGAGGGATGTGTGAGTACGGATTGCTAGAATGTTAAGGAGGGATAATTCTCTTATCTGCCTGGAAATTGGTTGTTTATAGTGTGGCTTGGGTGAGAGGGGGTCAAGGAATGTTGCAGGGAACTGGGTGCCAAGCATTGTTAAGTGAGATTGTACTAGTAACATTTTCGTTTTACTGTGCAGGTGTTAACTGTTGGGGTAATATTTTGAGGGGCTTATTTAGCGAGGCTTGCACTTTTTTTATTTCTTCTTATTTTATTGACAGGGTGGGTGACCAGGTGGGTGAGGCGTAGTTTAAGTTGGAGCGGATGGAGCGTTTATAAAGGATGCAAAGAGATATTTTTCCCCTGCCCAAAATTGGTGCCAGTAGCTGTTCTAAGGGCGGCTGTCAGCCAGGATTCGAACCCTTGCGGGCTCTTGCGTGATTCATCGCCAGTAGCGGTAACAGCAACTCCATTTATTTTTCAAATGCCATTAACTTAAATATCAAGAATCATTACGGGGATGGTTCATATATCTAACAATAGGAGAGGCATTTGTGACTAAGTAGTATCTTTTGCTGTACAATACGTACAGCTATATTCGCATGCAATTGATATGTAGCACTTGCATCCGCACTTATATCCTCCTAACCACAAAGTTCTTTTATAATCTTCTGTACTCTAATATGGAGCAAGGTCAACCACACCCACTATCTTCAGATACTGCAAAATCTGCTTTACGTCATCCATACGACCGACCAAGTGAGCGGCCAACTACGGTTTACACCAGTCATGATACCAACCAAGTATTTTCCGCTTCACAATGTGAGCTAGACCAGGGTTCATCATCGGCTGATAATGTGCAATGCTCCCACTTACTTTCATTTCTTTCTCTGACGCAGCATTTGCAACCTCTGCCACTGCATTCATTTTCAAGTTCTCTCTCGTCTTCAGAGCACCAACTCTTGCAGGAACCCTTACTCTTCCAGCACCAGTCGGTCATCACGCACTCTGAAACACAATTGAGAATAATTCTTTAGAAGTACTTCCAACAATACGTATTTACTTAAGGATTTATTCCACTAAAGATTTTGATTTACACCAAAGCACTGAATCTTTGGCTGCGTGCGATGCTCTCATTGTTATACAGACACCAGAGTCGACCAGATCATGCCACTTGCATGCCCAGGCCTAGACAACTACTGCCGACATCTATAACATGAAGAAGACTCAAAATAAAGAACTTCAAGTCCGTGCCAAAAGTCTAAATCATATGAAGGCATGGTAAGAAGTCTTAAGATGCCCAGAAGAGAGGAGTAAGATGGGATCTCCATCCTCTGCACCAGACATGTGTTCACTTTCACAAAATGATGGCTATTCACATTGAAGGATTCCATGAGACATGGGTTGTCTCCCTACCTGGTTAAAGCTAAGACTCATTTCTTAATGTCCAACCACAACCTGTCTCGCTTTATCTGGCACGGAGAGCATTGAAAATGGGAAAAAAAAAGTCTTCCAACTTTTCATAGCACGGTGTGCAACATTTTCTACCATGATCGTTGTCTTGTGCCAGGGGGGGGAGGGGAAGGGACAGCACCCATACGCTGGCATTGCAACACTTGCAACTTACCATAGTAGTCCTACTGCATACTCATTGCAAGGTCACTTGAGACTTACCGCAGGTCTCTTATTGCAAAGCTATACGGAACATCGCTTACTGTTTTCTGGTATGCAACATGTGCACGCTTTTCCCTTGCATCCGCCTTTCTCGTCCCACTCTCCGAACTTGCAAGACACTCTGCAGATGCCCTTCTTCCTACTGCACGATTTCTTAGGCGTGCACACTGTTGAGAAAAGGAGAAAAGATTATGAGGAAATTATTTGGACAATGTATTGACATGATGGTTTTCGGTTTTGTCAGACGCATTGTTTAGCCAGTGGGAAGTAATGTCGTTATTTAAGACCTTGCAACATTTCAAAAGACGGGTCTTTCACTCTCTCCAAAACTCTTACATACTTTCCCTTGTCCTTCCTCTTTTCCCTTTCATAATTCCCTCCATATCTCAGTTAAGGCCCGGCCGCAACGTGGACTTTTGTCCGTGACTGGAGCCTTCAACATTAAAAACAAGAAACAGTTCACCGGAGGAAAGAATTTAAGGAGAAAGTAGCGTAGATTTTCTATGCAACTAGGTCGACTGCCTGGGCCAATCTTCCTTTATAACAGGCTTTAAGACACCTAACCCCAAGCAGAAACAGTCACCCTAATTACTTTCTCAGAGCGTTTGAACTCGTGGAGGAGACTAAAGCGAGTGTCGCACATCGTCTCTCAATGACTTGATGACACTGAGACGGTACGTGTTCAAGACAGACACGAGACCTGTGTAATAAATCAATAAAAAAGATTAACGATTTATTGAATTTATGCAACCATACAGTGTGTGTGTGTGTGTGTGTGTGTGTGTGTGTGTAAGCGGGAGGGAGAACATTGGCTGGCAAGCATAATAGAAACTTGAACCCATCGGCTAAGTCACAAAAAATCCACAGCGCCTTAACCTTCCCCGGCACCCGCTAAACTCCTATCACAGCAACACAGCAGCGCCACTACTAACCTTCCACAGCAACACAGCACTTGCAGTCCTTCCCGTCACAGCCGTTGGGTATTTCGTGCTCGTTCTTTGAACAATAGGACTTGCGGCAGGAGCCTCCCTTCCACGCGCAGATGTCCTTGGGGGCGCAGGCTGTTGGAGGGAAAGCAAAACCCTTTGTAGCATCGGTGTCCTGGAACCACCTCATCTCCCAGAGGAGGAAGAGGAGGAAAAAGGAAAAGAAATGGATATTAGATGCGGCTCATATACACAGGACTAAGAGACCACTGAGTACAGATGGTTCACTTTTGAAAGAGTTCGCCTCCTGTCCGGTCATATATCAAATGCATCCCGAGCGTTTACAAGATTACTGGCAAGGGAATCACCTCTCTATTCGTCCCACGAATCTTGCTAACCTAACCTAACAAGAGAGTTCGTCTTTATAAACTTCACTGTGGCATAGCTAACCCCCCACGCTGTGGCATAGACAAATATTCCCCACTGTGACATTAACAACCTCCCACTGTGACGAAGATAACCTCACACTGTGGCATAGATAATCCCCCAGTGTGACACAGATAATTAACACCCCACCCCTGAATTTAGCACAGGAAATCCACATCTTGGCACAGACAAGTCTAGATAAGTTTAGGCCCTTTCGTCTCTTCATAGTACAAAGTGACATTTTCAATCCACTGGATAAATACGTCTGAACCTTTGGGCACGGCCCTTGAGAATGATGGTACGACGTTAACACGAGACAGCCTGACCTTTGACCTGACCCTCAAAGGATTAGGTGAAAGACTTGGCCAATATACCCAGGCATCCGGCCAATGTGCTCAAGAGACGCCGTGTCTCAAACACTAACCAGGACTCTTCCCAGCTAGGACACTAACCAGGACTCTTCCTCAGCTAGGACACTAACCAGGACTCTTCCTCAGCTAGGACACTAACCAGGACTCTTTCCCCCAGCTAGGACACTAACCAGGACTCTTCCTCAGCTAGGACACTAACCAGGACTCTTCCCCCAGCTAGGACACTAACCAGGACTCTTTCCCCCAGCTAGGACAAATCTCTTTTTCGATGGAGCGGAGGTTGTCACTGACCTTGTGGGGCGCAGCACCTGCAGTTCTTGCCGCCAAAGCATGCGTGATCTACCTCCACTTCATGAGAAGAACACCATTCCTTACAAGAACCACCTTGCACTACACACTTGTCGGAGCGAGTGCATGCTGAAGGGAGAGAACACAGAACGTTATCATGGCTTGAGACTCCTCTGCCTCTATATTTCATCTCTGGTAAGTAATACTTCACCTTCTTACTTAGGAAAGTGCATCAGAAAATATTGGAGAAGAGAAGCAGAAAAATATTCCATAATACCTACTTGCATATCTGAAAAAAGTGAATAAGTAAAGGTCAGGGCATTCTCAACTGGTGACAATGTATGTGGGTCCATTTGGGACACATACGGACACAACTATTCCTTGGTCATCCCAGAGTCCTATCCCTCTTAGAGTATTAACCCAGAGCCACTCCTCTGTAGTGTCTACTAGACTTAAGATAAGTACCATACACTGAAATCACTTTCCTGGCATCAAATTTTGAACTAACACTAGTGATAACGAGTTTCTTCACGGACAGGTCATAGGAGGCATGGTCGAAATGCCTCCATTGCCCTCATTAACTGCAAAGAAATCACTATTTCCCCTCCCTCATTACCTTCCATTGAATCTAATCACTTCTCTTTTAGTGCCGACGGGAAAGTTGATTTTACACACGAACCTGCAGTCACTTCAGTCACTCAAAAGTCTCTCTGGGGTCACGTCCTTTTGCTGAGACCATCTCTCTTCCCGCCTTAGCCAAACCTCCCAATTGCCAGGATGATCTCAGAGCTTCTCCCCTTCTAGCATTGTCCTTGCCACTGAAAATTCTTGTGCCACTGGGACTCGATCGCGTATCCTCCTCTGTGTCCAGCGTGACACGCACCTACTTTGCCGCCGGAAGGAGTGGGTGAACTGAGATTCCACGCCATCAAAGACGCTGAGACCTACACCGGTTCACGCAATCTCGATCCGTCCTACTCTCGCCACACGATATCACGGGCCAGCGTTGAAGACTTATTTCCAAGATCATCCATCGCTACATCCACGGAGGAGGTCCAGCCACTATCCTAAGTCCGCTGACTTCCCCACTCTGAGTCGAGAGACTCCAGCCACTCCTCTCGCTGCTTAATTCATACTGAAGCCACGTACTCACGTCGCAGATCCTTTACTATCCGTACTTATAAAGAAGAAGAAATAGAACGGTGTTGAAAAGAGGCACTCCGACGATTTCATAATATCATAAGATTTGTCGTCTATCCTTGTCTGCCTATCCACTGCTGTCCAAGGATATTCATATTCTTCAATTACCATCGAGGGCTAGATTGTTGCCAGCCAGCTTCTAAGGCCGTTCAGTCTCCTGAAGGAGGCATGGCTCTTGTCAAAAGAGAGACGTCTGGACGTCGCTTGAGGATAATATCAATGATCTGCCTCACATCACACTCTCGCATCATGCATTATAGCACACAACACTCACACACTATACCGTCCCACACAACAACTTTCGCACACGGCACTGTTGCACACAAATACTGTCACACATCACACTCTATCATCTAGAAATTGAAACGTACAATGGCAATAGTTCCTCTGCACTTCCTAAAAGGACTGACTGTCTGCATCAATGCAAAGAATATCTACGGACTTTCCTCTAACCTACTTTGTGTAGCAAGAACTAATCATGAGTTGAGGTAGTTTACATATTAGGATTATTTTCTTAAAAAAAAAGAATAATCTTGAGATTTTCCTGGATTTTCCTCTCTGTAAGCTCACAGAGTACGGGGCTGAGGTGGCTTACTTTTTGGCACGCAGCAGGAACAGTCTTTCGAACCGGTGCAGCCGCCTTTAACAGTTGTCTCTTGAGCTGAGCACCAAGTCTTGCAGACACCCCCTAGGGACGAACATCCCAGGGCTGTAGAACAACCTGTCGAAAAGAGAGAGAGAGAGAGAGAGATAAAAGGAGAGTGAAAGAAAGAGAGACAGAGAGATAGAGGCAGAGAATAAGAAATATAACCTCTCAGTGTGATCTCACTGAGTCCTTGTTTGTTTCGGAGTACTGAGGAGATTGTAACGACGTGTTGAGGTAAACTACAAACCATCGGTGTAATAATACACAGAAATCTTCGAAATTCGTGACTACTTTGTCACAGACTATGTCACCTCCTGAGAATATCACTGACTGAAAATGAAATAGCTTTGAAGTAATGATTACGAAAGAATAAGTCTTAATTCCTCCCGTTTATAAGAGTCTGGATTTACGTCTTGTCTGACACCCGTGGCTTTTACTTGAAGTATAGGAGGTCCCCAGACTCAGGTGTCAAGAGATGGGACAGTCTTGCTGGGGTGTAACAATACGCTCGAGCGACTTAACGCATTTCTATTCTCGACACCCTGTATGGGGGTCAAACGCCGAGGACTGGGAGACCAGTCCTTCATAGGGGCAGCTTATATCTGGAGGTGGAGAGTACCAATCCTTGACACCTTTATCTGGGCGCTAAATATCAAGGGCTAGAATTTCCACCTTTGGGTAGAACACACCCAGCTTAGGAATGCGCTATCCTGCTCACACACACACACACACACACACACACACACACACACACACACACACAAACACACACACACACACACACACACACACAAACACACACACACACACACACACACACATTCTGTCTGAGGTCAAGTGTCACGCGAATGGGATTAATCACCTTTAGGCTTGGGAACACAACACCAACAGTTTGACGAACAGCCGCCATGGAAGCCGCTCTCGTCGGTTGAGCACCACCTCTTGCAGGTGCCTCCCTGACCCCTGCAGGAGTACGTGTCCGAGCAACCTGTGTTGGGGGAAGAGTTGAGGGAGTTCGCGTCAGTCACAGCACATCGTTACCTCCGCACTGCCTTGTGTAAGAAAGTGGTGCTGATAGCTGTTACTCATACTTAAAGGAAATCCACTTTAGTGAACAAAGTAAGGTTTAGAACTGAGAGATATGCATTCAGTATGGCTGATATTCTAGTATGACTGAGTTACTGTAGTGTGACTTGAGAATGCTCCCGCATTCGTCTCACGGTTTGGTGTGACTGAGGGGTGAGATCCAGCCCCTGGAATCATTGAGTCCAGTGTGAAAGGAGGCACGTAATGTTCTCACACTGAAACCTACAAAAGAAAATTTTACTTTGGTGTTTAGGAAGCAGACTGATAGGTTAGCTGATCGCTGCTCTAGTCGCAAAGGCCTTTTTTACAATTAAAGCATAGAATGATATCAAAATGCAACACACCTGCTGAGTTTTAAGCTTCGATCGCTAATGAAAAGATGATAGAATTAAAAGATCTAGTGCACTTAAGTGACTTGCGTTTATAACGATAAAGAAATAAAGAAGATAGATGGGCGATCAGGGAAGTTGCTTTTGCCGAATGATACTCTTCATGCAACAGAGACGAACGTCGCGTGTACACAAGTGAGCAAACCATGGGCCTCTAGTGTGGCGAATCATAAGACCCTCACGGCAAAAGATGTACCTACCTTGAGGACAACATGTGCAGGAGGAGCAGCCGAGGCCGATGATCTTCCTGGCTCTGTAGTGGCACTTCTGGGCGGACGTGATACATATCCCCCCATGGACTTTGCAGCCGCCTAGGAGAGTCCGGTAGCACAAGGTTCGCGCCACAGAAGCCGGTCTGTCGTCTCCCTCTGTGCTAACGACATCTCCCTCCTCAGTTCCCTGGGCGAGTGGCACAGAGTCGTCCTCCTCAGCTCCCTGGGCGAGTGGCACAGAGTCGTGCTCCTCAGCCCCCTGGGCGGGTGGCACAGAGTCGTCCTCTTCAGCTCCCTGGGCGAGTGGCACAGAGTCGTGCTCCTCAGCTCCCTGGGCGAGTGGCACAGAGTCGTGCTCCTCAGGTGTCCCATCGAGCGTTGGTGGAACCTGACCGCCTTCTTCGGCGGCTTCCACCGGTACGGGATCCACAGTGTCTAGAACGATATCGCCCTCCCCGTCGAAGAACTACAAGAAGAGAAAACCAGTTTGCCATCCGTTTCAGCAGACGCGACAGAACACTTGTCTCAAGAAATATTACTGGTTACAGAGAGTTACGTGTGAGGGAAAAGATACTGGGTAGAAAACGCTTCTTTCAAAAGGGATTCAAGTGAGTGATAGATAATGTTTGAATTCTGCCCAAGCATAAGACCACGGCGATGAAGAGAAGCTGAAATGAATAAATATGATCGAAAACATATTTTTGAACAAGCTTATTGAGCTAACTCTTTGATTAAGAAAAGAGGGAGAGATTAATCTCACAAAATCTTCGAAAAATTCCTCGTCTTCTTTCAGTCTCGCCTGACGTGGGGCTGGAAAACCTCGCCTCTATAATAATGTCCACTTCAGGGACAAAGAAAATGGAAGAATAAAAAAATTAATCAGAAGAGACGAGAGCTCTTTACTTTACAGCTGTAGGAAAAGGAATTCAATCTACACAGAGGACAGAACCATTATCTGTTATTGCTTTTTTTGTTTCCAGTTTTAATAGATTACTACCGTCTACCGCTTGCAAGTGTCTTTTTCACCCATAAAATCTGAATTTCGTTATCTGTTCTGGTTATTTGTTGGCTGTCAGGATATTTCACTTTTCTTTTTTTTTCATACAAAAGCCAGCTCGGGCTGAGGAGTATTGGCTATCTACAAAATCTGAGAAGCACGCCATGTTCATGAAGTAAATGTTAGAGAAATGTGTAAGGGGAAAAATGAGTGAATGGGTAACATATTCGGAGCCAGATACAGGGGAATAATAATCTAGAGGAAGTGCAAGGACGATGAACCAGAGAGAGAGAGAGAGAAAGGGAGAGAGAGAGAGAGAGAGAGAGAGAGAGAGAGAGAGATGC
>JAYMFT010282807.1:0-10154 GCA_038088735.1 Panulirus argus | reverse complement strand
CTATCAACGTTTCTCTCAGTCTTTGATATCCATCTTATGCCAATACCTTACTCCGTTTAGCTCCTGCACCTAACCTACAACTAAGGCCTAACGTATTTCCTCCTGTGACTATCATCACTAAAACGAATGTAACATTGTTCTTGCGACTAACACACACACACACACCCACACACTGTAAGTCCTAACCCCCCCCCCCCGAGCCACAATGAACTCCCCCACTGCCACATGTCACTCTGGCAACAAATCAATCAAATCTATTACCTTTATCACATCAAGTATCTTATATCACGTGCTTAAAAATATCTCATAATGTGTTTATAACACCCCCAGTCGACAGCATCGCCCACGCACATGATATTCGGAAAGCACAACGCGTTTCTCACTCGCTCCTTTAATCTCAATTTTGCCACCAGCGCTCTTCTTTCACATCTCAAGACTCCTAACGCCACTCCCACGATCGTCTTTTTTTCTAGCCCACGTATCTCCCAAGCCTACCTTTACTTTCCACGCCCATCTCACCTCCCACGCACACGCAAACACATCCCATCCTGATGCTTTCCTTATCTTACCACGCCCACCTCTTACCTTCCACGCCCATCTTATCTCCCACGCCCGCCCCCCTTCCCTCCCACGCCCACGTCAGACGCTCCTGGGGGGGGAGGGAGGGGGGGTGGTTTGCGGAGGGGAAACGGAATTAGGAAGTTACAATTGAAGGGGATAAGTTACCTGTGCTTGATGAGGGTCCATGAATCCTGTGCGAGAGGAGGGAGAGAACGCTTCGCGAGAGGGCGGGGAGAGGGACAGAGAATGCTGAGTGAGAGAGAGAGAGAGAGAGAGAGGCAGGGAGAGTAAAGCAGAAGGATGACGAGAGGAGAAGGGAAGAGCGAGAGAAGAAAAAAGAAACGGGTGATCGCCCATTACGAAGCTCGCCCCTGACGCGTGACCTGGAGCCACATGACCACACGTTCAGATGTCGGCAGACGAGTGAATTCGCACGCGAAACTTGACCCAGGTTTGCACGCGAATGCGCACGCGGAGACGTACACAACGCGCTGAGGGCAGTAGGTAAAAAAAAAAAAAGGGGGGTGGGGGGGGGAGGGTCTTTCATCTGCTTCAACAACGCGAATCAAAACGATGTATAAATACGAGGAGCGAGATAAGGGCAAGTAAGGGGGGAAAGCACAGAGGAAACTAAAAGAAAACGGGAAAGCTAGTTCCAAGCACGGGCAAGGCTTGAGGAGGAGGAGGAATTACAGAACCCGTGTCACAGACAGGCGAAAAACCCAGAAGTGGACACACGGAGAGGAACAGGCTGGAGCGGTAGACTGACTCTGAGGGAAGACGAGAGACGCGCAGCGAAGAGGGACCAGAGGTCAGGTAGCAAGGACTGGATGCAATACGGGAAGACGGGCTGACACGAGCCACTTGGAAACGCGGAGTCAATACGCGAGAAATGACGTAATAGAGAGAAAGGGGTGAGGTTGTACGCCACAACGATGAACAGAAAATGTGTTGCGGCATAAGACAGATGCAGAGGACGAAGGTAAGGAGATAGGTGGGAGGCAATCATTGTCTCCTTCCTGACTTTGGTGAGCGAGAGAAAAGGAGTGATGGAAAGTGGGTAGAAACAGCCATTAAAGCCACTGAGGAAATAAATAAGACTTTGTATGGAGTGAAAGAGTGATGGAAAGTGTGTAGAAACAGCCATTAAAGCCACTGAGGAAATAAATAAGACTGTTTGTATGGAGTGGATGGAACTGGATAAAACAGGGACAACCACTTGGAATGTCCATCAAGCGATGGAGACCTCCGTATCCTACGCGTCTAAAGAACAGCCCTGGGGGTATTACGACTGTGATTGGAGTCAAGAATGGTGGCAGCACGCGCACCTGCAGCCGGCGGCGGCGACCTCCTGTGGGCAGGAAACAGCACTGCCAGCCGTACTGTGAATATCGTGACGTCGACTTACAAAGCCTCGATTTACAGTCGCTGAACTCTTTTTCTTTTTTTTTAACAGTCGCTCTGCTTATCGATTTTCTTTCTGAATGGTATTTTTCAAGATATCTTCGAAGATTTTTCTGATTTGTGAAATACTGTTCAAAAATACACACACACACACACACACACGGCGGGCGTCCGTGATGTAGATGTTAGCGTTACTGTCCATGAGTCAACACGGACCAGCCCCGGGGGTCCAACCCGCATCGATACGAATCCCGGGCGTGGCAGTCGGCCCACACCCAACCTAGGTCTTCATCCTCCCCTTCGGGGGTAGTCGATAGATAAATGGGTGCCTGGCTTAGGCTAGGGAGTGTCTGTGTGCGTTTATATAGACGCATAGGAATAAGGACATGATACACATGTGCAAGGTTAAGAGACGGGGCAACACGAGTGTAAAACTTTGATCTCCTTAACACACAAACCAGTAATCACAAACGCACGCACACACACACAAAAAAAAAACTTACCCCTTAAAAGAATTAAGGTAATGAAAATGGCAAGGGGTGAGAACAGAGAAGAGTTACACGGACTCCCGAGTTACGAGAACCAAGGCTCACTGCGAGACGGGGGGGAGACCTTGGCGGAGCTGACAATACGCGGAACTTACCACTGGGGGGAGAAAAGAAATCGCGTTAGGAGGAGCGTCAGAAGCAAACTTTATTTTCGTCCGCCAAAACTGACTTTGAAGGACACTGGGAAAACGAGATGTTCCTCGCTCCACCTTGCCGTCCCTTCCGTTCTCGTTCCCCTTTTTCTGCTTTAAGTTCGCAAAACTTGGTATATATATATACTCCTCGTAAACTCCCGTGGCTTGGCGGTGGGTGGTGCTGACCGTATAACTCCCATTCAACCTCGTACATCTAATCTGAACTTGTCACAGTACTCTCCTGCCTATCTTGCTTTGTCACTGTGCACCACATCTCGTTTTAGTCTGGCGTCCGTCACCCATTTTCTCTCACTACACCGTCCGCAGTAATATGACATTACATACGCAAAAAAAAGGTTAACTTACGACCGCTACTTTGAACTTTAACGTCATCCTAACGATACCACTTAAGCAGTAGCACTTGCCTGACATTAATGTAATTCCGGTCATTGTGTACGTATCTTACAAGAAGGCTTAGCCGTGGTTTGTCACCCCTGAAACGGGGTTGCAATTCCCTAATTATACAATTCAAAGGTCTGTGTGTTGCTAGGCTCTTTCCCGTCTCATGCGACAGGTCGACAGTATTCACTGCCGTGCTGAAGGATTGACACGAAGACGTCTGCTGTCATTACTAAGTCATCTGTGATTATGAAACGGCCTGTCTGTAATCACCTCTTTGTACATTCAGGGAAGAATCATACACCCGTGAGGCCCCATCTCTAGAACATTCACTGCTATCATACAACTCAAACTTGCGTGTGTGTGTGTGAGCTCCACGTTGTTTGCATAATAAGGGAAACCTGAAGGTGCGCATCTGAATATGATTTTGTAAACTTGAAGAGAAAAAAGTATTCTGCTTACACTAAAAATGTTGAAGACATAGAGAAAAAAAAATATTATACAGACATCAGTCCAAGCAAAGCCGGACGCTTTAACTAGTCTAAACTAGGGTACTTTAACTAGTCTAAACTAGGATACTTTAACTAGTCTAAACTAGGTTACTTTAACTAGTCTAAACTAGGGTACTTAACTAGTCTAAACTAGGATACTTTAACTAAACTAGGGTACTTTAACTAGTCTAAACTAGGGTACTTTAACTAGTCTAAACTAGGATAACTAGTCTAAACTAGGGTACTTCACTAGTCTAAACTAGGGTACTTTAACTAGTCTAAACTAGGATACTCTAAGTAGTCTAAACTAGGGTACTTTAACTAGTCTAAACTACGAAAAGCGCTCGCAAACAACGAAACTGTTTACCACAATAGTTTACCTGTTCACAAGGTAAAGTCCTGTCACACCTCACCAGGTTTACAAATGGGTGTACAATGAAACAAACGATTTTCCCTTTGATGTCAACAGCCTGCAAAATTGGTTTTTGGTAATATCATTAAAACATTCATGTATTTTATTGTAGTAAAAAATCAGGATGTATATAAAAAGATACCTTAATATATATATATATATATATATATATATATATGGCCGATCCATCACACAAAGGAGTGGCTAAATTACGCCAATCATGGTCACGATATTAACCTCGAATAACCGTAGGTTCCTGGAATTTCTGTACCTCATTAAGACGTAAGCTTTAATAAGATCGCCCTAGCGAGAACATTCAGTTGCCCGTTTCGTCTCAGCTTTAAAAATAAAAAATCTAAGTTACAACCAATAAAATGTATCTGTGCTACAAAGGTACTTACACAATAACCCGCCAGAGTTCTATTCATATACAGATTATAATATGAAACGTAGTAAGTTACCATAACCAATAAAGTCTAAATAATCCACCTTGCCTCCAAGACAACAATGAAGAAAACGGTCCTCCCACTTGCGGTCACTCATACAGGAGAGAAACCTGAGCAAAGAAAACGCGTTGCCTAGATTGGCTAAAAATAAATTACTTTCGTTTTCAGTACGTTTCATGAATTCCTTAGATGCCATAGAACTATAATTTGCAAAAAATCAACCACCTTTGAGCAAGACGGTAAGACCCTTGCATTATGACAGAGACTGATCTGAGACATGACCCTACAAGCTGAGGTCAAGGAGGAGGTCATCACACCCAAGAATTGAACACTGGCGTGCACACGCATCTTACCGTCGCACTCAAGGGGTTAGCTTAAGACGTGCAATGACCATCCGGAATAATTTGCACGTGACAGGCACGGCGATAAATAGTAACGAGTACTCTGTACTGCGCAAGGGGAAAGCCCTGTGCATTTGAAGCTCAAGCAAAATGGATCTGGTCCGCAGGCAGAGCTAGTGTGATGTGGTTCACTACCGCGTCTGCAGAAGCCAGTCTGCCTCACGAACATGGGGGTAAGCCAGACGATAAGAGACGCATGCATACAATGACTGGAGTACAGTAGTAGTGAAGATGAGGGAAGGAAACAAGGATCTTCCCCCCAACACCCACACACACACACACCACTTCCTCCGGCACACTAGTTGCCAAGACAACAGGCACGAAAACCACATACCGTGGGGTTAAACCGATACGGAAATTTTACGAAAGGGAAGAACGGGAAGTGCCAAAAGACATCGTCAAGGCCCATTCTGTCATAATCACACACACACACACACACACACCACGAAAGGATCAACGTTGTCCCACGAACGGTGATATTAATCAGACTGGACCCGCAAGAACAAACGGTCTCTGCACTGCCCGGAAAATGATACATTACAAGCTTCGCATCGCAACAAAAAGGGGTTTTCACGTTGCGAGCTCTTAGCTGACTACGTACCGCGCGTGCGCGTCCCGCTGAGACGTTCAAGTTCCCCAAAACCGTCATCGGTGCAAATTGCATCAGCTTAATGCATGCACTGCTGTATATAAAAAAAAAAAATACACTACAGTATGGGTGTGCTTAGTTCAGACTCTCTCTCTCTGGATACAGAATACATCTGCATTAAATGATCATCACCTCTGAAAGCACAATACCAGCTATTTCATCCGAGTCGCCAAATACCTGAGGGCCATAGGGGGCTGTGTGCAAACAAACTAAGGGTGGAACACAGTCTTTCAATTCATAATCATCAACACCTGAAGACGGTGTTGAGGACTCGTCGGCTGGTGGTTATGACGTGACTTTTGACAGACTCAATGACTCTGCCAGTTAATCGGCCTAAGGCCCCCGGTCAACCAGCTATTGACGAGGGCCGTACAACAATGGCCTTGGACACCCGAAGAAACTCTTAAATAAAAACGTTTCATCGGTTGGTGGTTACCGTAACGCGACGATAACAGCTTCTGCGCCCAGTCCTAGACAAGACATCAAGTCCAGATAACAGACCAGCTAAATACGCAAAGCGTATGTAGTTCTTACAACTTTTCTTTACCACTATCTTTCGACTCCTGGTAAAAATAACATGACGTTGACGGCTTTAATCAAAACCTGGCGGTCGATCGACCAAGAACTCATGTAAACCAACCAAACGTGGGTGTTTATATATGTAGATGTATATATAAAAATATATGAGCCAATTTTTTTTTCTCCCTCTCTTTAGTTTGTAATATTTTGACGTATGGTACGGGAGGCTGGGCTGAATTACCATCATATCCAACAACAACACACACGAGTGTAAACTACACGCATTTTCTTTTCGCTTTGAAATGCGCTGGTGAATCCGGTTCAGTGAGCATTACCCGTTAATAGCCATCAGATCCAAAAAAGCATTAGCCCGTGTGTTGAATCACAAGGATTCAAACGTGCGATTCACAGTATGTGGGATGCGAATCAGAATAAAAAGGTCGGCCCATGGCAGCGACGTCAAATGATGCATAATACGGCAATAATAAAATCACACTGGAGATGAATATACCTCACGTTTGCGCTGTACAGATAATGACGGAAAAACAAACTCATCATAGAAAACGTATGGCTCAACGAAGCGATATCCGGTATAGACGAACACGGAAACTTTACATGCGTATGAAAGGAGTTACTTATTTTCGTTAAAATAATGGGATTTCGTTAAAGCTAGGCCACAAGTACCTCGCAGTGAAAATCATCTACGTATTTCGCTGGATCAAATATGTCAGCGCATGGGAGTTGTTGAGGTTCACTTACAACAACAACGCAATGCAAAACTGGGAGATTCATGTCCTCCTCGGGGTTACGACCTTTTACAGCCTGAATAATTCCGACAGTTCTTCCTTGGTGGTTACTTAGAGCATTATATTCCCCTCGCTCATTGGCTGAAAGTCGAGAAATCCCAGAACTTTCGCTCGTAAAACCGACCTTAAGGGCATCGCGACAAGAGCAAAAATAACCGATAGGTTCGCTTTCAACAGATTTCAATGACTTTTTACATCTACTACGGTTTCCATTCCAGCGTTCTTTAATTAACCAGTCGCTAATGAAGGTACTACTGTTGCCGGCTGCCGCCATCAGAAATCACATCTTTTCAAACTACCCATTTCACTGAACACGACTGCTCGACCTTTTGGGAATCGCGGCATCGCCCTTCTAAACCTGACTGACTGTTAAGGCTTTTATCTGGGTCAAGGGCCTGACTGTCATGTCAGTCACACGCGGTGGTCGTCCAGTCGTGCTCAAGGGTCTTCTTCTTCTACGCGTTGAACGTATAAAGGCCAAAAACTCAACCACTTGTGCACAATGGCATTACCTCGGTCTATCATCCGAGTCTTTAAAGAAAAAGAAAAAAAAGTGAATCAGGTCAAAGGTCAAGCCTTCATTCCCAAGGGGTCGTAATGTCGCGCTCGAGGAGAGGGACGGGTGAAGGGGGGGGGGAGGAATGTTAACATCCGGCCAACGATCTATGAACTTTATGAAACCGACGTATGAAAATAACGACGACGACGACCCCGCAGGAGCAGACTTGCAACACTCACGCCTCCAGGCTAGGTGATGCGATCGTTTCGTTTTCCATGAGTACGTTCGAGCACTGTCCTTTGCTGAATGTTATTCTATATTACTTTAACGTTCTTTACTGGCATCTATGAAAGAAAAAAAAAAATCTCAGGGATGTAATACCCGCAGGAAGATGTCTCTCCATTCCACCGCAGCAGCCATTCAGTAATTTGCTGTTATCAATGAGAAAAAAAAAAAGGTAAAATTATCGGGTCGGTGGATACATTCATTTTTCCTTCCAGGGGTAATGCGTTTTCTCCTCAACAGAAACCGACAGTAATGAAAACGGCAAATTAAAGGGTCTTGTGCAGTGGTAATTTAAAAGCAAAGTTGAAAAAACTATGCGGAATACATTGATTTTATGAGTATGTAAACGAAAAATCTAAACACACACACACACACACACACACACACATATATATATATATATATATATATATATATATATCCTAAAATCTTAAAATGAACCTTTCCTTTACCTGTCTACTTAAAAAGATTACTCACATAAAAGGTCTACTTCGGACCGCCATATTTACTTATCATTTCCTAAACATTACTTTCTACCTGTGTAATGAGTACACGCCAACCAGTTTACTGAGTACCCCGTCCTTGTGCTAGGCTTTGCGCTCTAAATGTACCTGACAAACATGGTAAATATACCTATTCATTTACCCGTAGGTGTCATTCCTTCGTGCTCAGTACCTCAGTCGATCGTACTGTGCACCTCTCATGAGCATTGGACATGTTTTTCATCTATATACTTTGCAACTTCTACCCTGAAAATACAGTACTTCAACTGCGTACTAAGCACCTACATCAACTTAGCACTGAGTACCTCAAGATCATACTGACCCCCTCCTGAACATCTGAACAACACACATCCCTTACCTGCGCCCTGAGCAAAAACCCTTATCATTTAGTGAGCCCGTGCAACTTGATGTTGAGCACCCTATACCTACACGCGAAGCACTCTCTCCAACACCCACAATGAGCACATCCCATACTTTCATCCTGTGCACCTCTCTTCTTACGCCCCATCCATCAACGAGCCAGATCTTCACCGTGTGCAGTGAGCAGACTCCCGACCGACACTCTGTGACAACATGACCGCCATATCCTCCTTCCTTACCTGTGAGTTTGAGCACGCTCCTCTCCCTGTGAAATGAGCAGCTCTTCCAAAGCTGTGTACTGAGCTAAGGTGGGGTCGTGACAGTGGCCGGACGGGAGAGATCAGTACGTTTTTATACAATACAAACTCAAGCTTACTGTCGGTGTATGGCCCAAATATTTTCTCTTTCCCAACGCCGGGATTTTCCCCGTTATCATAAAATACTGGTTTCCTTACGATGAGACACCGAGATCGGTGGAACGAGACGAGCAGCGTAACCCTAGCCTAGAAAGACGATGAATACGTCTTTTCATAATCTAATGACCGGTGTTCCAAGAATGAGTTAAGTTCGATCGTTCACTGTCCCCTGACCCGCGCAAACAATATACTGTAGAGGATTCTCTTCCACAAACTAATGCTGTGGGCCCAATGCGATATTTACACAACATAAACCCTTGACCACGACAGCACCTTTCTTTGCCACTTCGGTATAAAGCCTTGACCACGACGGCGACATAATTTACCACTTCGGTATACATCCTTGAGCACAGCGGTGAGACCCTTGTCAATGATATCCTAGCTTTTTGACTTCCTATATACGAGTCGTCATAACAAACGCCAGGCTCAAGGATCGCGCTGGAGTTGCTAAAGTCCTTCATAAAAAGTTAGAGCCTGCTTTTTGGGGTTTTATGGAAACCCTCTGAACTCGGGTGTTTATCAATACTTGATGTATATGTGACTGGTCGTGAGGGTTTCTTCCTCTTCTCGAATCCCCCCCCCTCAACAGTACACCTGCAGATAGGGAAATCCGGATTATCAACGTCTCGAACGGTTACGTAACAACACCGCTACCAACGAAACGGCTGTTCATACTGTTGCTGTAGCTACAGCGACATCCATGGGTCAGACAACCCAGTCTAATGTGGCCAAGTCTGTAGGATCAGTCCCACACTATGAAGACCAACAGACCTAAGCAGCTACACTCGTTACGGCTGCTCAAGAGATGCGTGATGATTTCCAGGAACACACGTGCCAACCTCGGTAAGTCCTAAAAGAGGCGCCATCTTCTGCTGTTTACGTTGAGAAAATATCACTTTTGGGTAAACGGCATCCTAAGCATTACATAAGCTACAATCGCTCCAGCTGTTGTATTTCGAAGCTTGGATAAGCTTTAAAAAAAAAGACACCGTTCTCTTTCACTTTCTTGAAGTTAAGTAAGTTTAAGCTTCATTGCGTTATAATTTAAGATATTATCAGAGATGTGAAGTGTAATGGAAGTTATACAAGCAGAAATTCTTCACACGACCCATGCGTGGAAAGGGCAGGCATGGCTTAATTATATGAATGTACCCGTCTGTCCAGGAAGTGAGAATTACTGAGAACAGGAGGTGAGAATTACTGAAAAAGATCCTACCTTTTTACTTTAAGATTACTTACATGTTATAAATGTAATATATATATATATATATATATATATATATATATATATATATATATATATATATATATATATATATAT
>JAYMFT010282796.1:0-10468 GCA_038088735.1 Panulirus argus | reverse complement strand
TATATATATATATATATATATATATATATATATATATATATATATATATGATTACATGGAATTATATATTTTGACTTCATATGGCTTTGTCTTTTTATTGGTTGGCATACATCTAACCGTGTATTTTCTCTCAGGCTTTGAGGAACTTACAATATTTCAGAGAGAGAGAGAGAGAGAGAGAGAAAGAAGAGATAAGCAAAGGTTGGTTTATGGATCTATTCGACATATGTCTTGTGATTTTTTGTTATTTATATTTTTTGAGAGGGGAGGGAGTGTGGCCATGAACATTTGATTTTTTTTTTTATCTTCATGTTGCCCTTTTTTTTTCAAGAACGGCAAAATAAAAGTACATTTATTCTTCATACCCTCTGTACGTGCCTCCACAGCATAAAACAGGTTACCGCTGTGAGACGATGTCTCATCAGTTTCTTATAAGTTACGGCTGGAGGAGAACTTTCGTCAGGTCAACAGCCTACCTCCTCCACTCTTAGGGATTTAGAAGAGGAGGAGGAGCCACACCCACGGACTTCTTCCTTGGGTCAGTCTCGCAAACTCTCGTAGGAGCGCTCATGTCATCATCCTCCAAGTCCCCGTGGAACTGTCCTTTGACTGATATATTAATAACTGGAGTTCCAGTAGGGAGAATGTCCCCCTCCGTTGCTGTCCCTGTCCACGCGGCTCCACAGCCGTCTAATTGGCACCTGGCGAAATGCGAAGCGTCGACGAGCAACAATGTTGGCCATCTCGCTGATGTCGGGGGCTTGGCTTCGAGTGGGATGGTTCATGCATATAGCGGCTTAATCCTGTCCCTTAAGAGGAATATATATATGTATATATATATATATGTGTGTGTGTGTGTGTGTGTGTGTCTAATATTGCTATTATTTAACTCAAGGAGTCCTTTCATAGGACTCCTAAGGCTGCGCTCCACGCAGGAGCACGGTAATGCGGTCGACTTAGAACGAGAAAGGGTCCTGGAGGACCCTGTCTGTACTCTTTTCCGTCCACTGACGATGAAACCTTTCTTTCTCACTCGCATGATCTAGGGAGTCAGAAAGATATAAGTATAATTTGTTTCGTCTAATGGGCAGGCAATTATATTTAGGATTATTTATGTAGTGTATCCGATGATTGCCCTTGTCTTCAGTATAAGTAAGCGGTGATGGATGGTAATCGCCATGGCTAATTGTCCCATCATTTACGGCTTAAACTAAATAGCGTTTTCTTGTCAGGAAGCAATTATTCATACGTGAGTATATCCTCCTCGTTTTCCATATGCGGGTTAGTATATTGCCGAAATACGTAAACTGTGCTGATCATTCAGCTCTCGATCTCCCCTGGGATTTATTGTTGCATGAAATTCCTGAACTGAGGAAAAATGGAAAAACCTCTCTTCCCTGATATCTGGGTTCGGTAAATCCCTCCCCCCCCCTGTCTCTCTCTCCCCTCCTCCTCTCTTTCCTCCCCTCCACTCCCCTCCCCTCTCATCCTCCTCTCTCCTCCCCCCACTCCCCTCCTCACCCCTCCCCTCCCCTGGAGAAAACGCAAGAGCATCAGAATTTTCAGTTGGCTGTGATTTTCCCTCTGTTGATAAGGATAACACAGACGCTGGCCAGAATATAAAAACGCCGGAATGTTAATGTTATTGTGTGGTGTGGGGGTAGGGAGAGAGGGGAGGGAGGGAGGGAGGAAGGGAGCGGTTGGAGCAGGCCGACCTACGGTGTATGTGCTGGTTCCCAAGACATACCATATGGTTGACGGAGTCCTGTATGTCCTCGCCTTCCCTCCTCCTCCCAAACACGTCCCCTATACCCTCTGGTGTTGGTGGGGCGGCGACCCAGCGTGTGTCTGCCTTTTGGGAACCTGCGTATTGCTTGTCAGCTTGAATCTCGGGCAAGCATATTATTTCTCTAACGCTTTCGTTTCAGTCGAGGATGGCATGCGTGAGCTTCTTTTTTTTTTTTTATTGCAAAAAAATTGCGTGCATGCTTAAATGCCGTGTTTGCGTGCGTGCCTGCGCAGGCGAGCGCTGGCTGCTCTTCCCGATAGGATTTCACGCATGGTTGCAGGTATACCTCCTCGCTCTCTCCCGCATGCCCCTCCGCGCTTGCTGGCTAGCGGGAGACTTCTTCCCGAGTTCCTGTGTTACGTCCGCATGGTGACGGAGTGTCACGCTCGCTCTCCCGTGTATGAATCTTCCGTACGTTTCCTTTTTTCTTCATCTTCACTACATCTTAATACCTTCTGTTTCTGGCGAGAGTTTTCGCCTCCGCGTTTCTCTGCTAATCTGTTTCCTTTTTCTTATATTTCTTTTTCTTTCTAGCGATTTCATTTATTTGTACCTGCCTTGCGACAGCATTGGTGGTAGGTGTTCCTCACCTGTCGGCAGACTCTTTCGGTCGTGTTGGAAGACTGTTATCACAGTCGGGGCTGGTGTTCCTGTGTTTGTGGCGGGGGTTTTCTTCCCCCTGTGTTTCGCCGTAAGATATTTCGTTTCGTGGGTTTTGCGTCTGCTGCCATCTGACTTGCTGGTGTTGGTCAGAGAGGGTAAACAGGTTCGGCGAGACGATGAGAGCCACTTTCTTGGATGGAAGTCGGGTGTAGGAAGGGCACAGGATGGTTCTGCATGCTGTTTGCCGCACTCCTTCTAGCTGGTCCTTCTGCGTAGCTGTTAGTGAGGGAGACCAAGATGTGGAGGCGTACATAAACTTAGTGAGATGGTATTAGACATTCCAGAGCTCAGTTGGTGGGACGCCTAGTGGTTTCAGTGTGCGTGTGTGTGTTGCAGGAGGAGAGTTTTACACTCGTGTTGCCTGTTTCGCCTCTTAACCTGTTATTTATATCATCTCTTTACTTCATTGTGTACACACACACACACAAACAGCTTAAGCCATGTACCCATTTATCGACCATCCCCGAGGCAAATTGGGCTGGGTGTGGATTCGAACCGACGTGGGCCCGACCCAGGGTAGGCTCGCGCGTGACTCGTGGTCAGCAACACCAGCTACTACATCACGGAGGCCTCTGTGTGTATATGTGTGTGTGTGTGTGTGTGTGTGTTAATATGACTTCAGTCCCTCAAAATTTCTCCTGAACTTTCCTGACGATCCATCTCCCGAGTGAGAGTAGAAACGGAGAGCGAGACAACGTTAAAGCAGAGAGCGAGTGTGGTAGAGCAAGACCGCCTTTCCCCCTCCCCTCCGGTCGGCAGCATAGTTTTACACGCCCCAGTTTCTCTTGTTATCTTAATTGCTAAAAGCTTAATTCTTTATCTTAATGACCGGAACTTTAAAGTGGCGTGTAGATCTCGCGTGAGCGTCTCTCTCTCTCTCTCTCTCTCTCTCTCTCTCTCTCTCTCTCTCTCTCCCGCTTCTGAGATAAGCCGGCGAGAGAGAGAGAGAGAGAGAGAGAGGGGGGGGGAGGGGGGGAGGGATTGGGACGATTTGCATAATTCTGAGAGCTCTCTCAGCCGGGAATGGCTGAATATACCCGGCCACGTAGGGGTTACTCCTGGGGATGTGATTTTGCAAGCTTAGGGATTCCCTCCCTCCTGTTCTCTCTCTCTCTCTCTCTCTCTCTCTCTCTCTCTCTCTCTCTCTCTCTCTCTCTCTCTCTCTCTCCATTCCTCGTTGTACTGAGATTTTCTTTCGGTTGCGTATTTCTCATCGTTCCCAGTTGTACAGCAGTTGTCGGAATCGTGCGCACAGTTTTCTCATGCATTACTTTGAGAGCGATGGAGTAATCTTAGTACCTGCCTCGGAAGGGTCAGATCATCATACGCAAGGCGTATTCATGAGTCGTACCGGCGTACTCCAGGGTCGTACTGTCGTATTCAAGAGTCATAACGTCGTTCTCAAAGGGTCGTACAGTCGTGCTTAAGGGTCGTACCGTCTTGCTCAAAGGGCTAAAGTTGTCGTGCTCGAGGACTACGCTTCCGCGCTCAAGAGTTTTACGCTCTTGTTCGAAGAGTCAACGTAAAGAATATCTCTCTGACGTAAAAGATCCTGTTCCCCCTGCGGCGCTCCTTCCTTCCCAAGAGCCAGCTTTCCCTCAGGCCTTTGGGGGTAGATATCGCTCAGGTCTCCTGCAGGACCACCCCCGAGACCTCTGGCAGGCAAGCAAGCAGGCAGGTAGGACCCTACGGCACGGGTATCGTCAAGGAAAGCCCTTCACCGAGAATTTCATAATCCTGTGTGCGTCTTGGTTGGTGCATCCACTACGACCGGTCCCAACCGTGAGAGGTTCTCCGTCTCTAACCCTGTTCTTGTTACTGTTCTTGAGTGATGGAACTCATCGAATTCCTTTGGTGTGTCAGTCATCTGAAAGAGAAAGGAGAGAGAGAGAGAGAGAGAGAGAGAGAGAGAGAGAGACTTAAGTCAGTAATTCTACATTTTTTTTTTACCCGTGTTATGATCATCTTGCCAGGCAGAAACAGAATGCAATCGACCAAGGAGCTCAACCCCACGGAAAGCCCATGTTGAACCCTACCTAGTCGACCTTGCTTAGTACAGAGTTCGAAAGGCTAAGGCATAAGGTTATAGCTGGCATGTTCACGTGTGTTCAGAGAGACAGACGAGACACCCGGCACTGCTGCTGCATGTCCCTGACCTAAGGCGCACCTGAGTTATTATCAAGAGGCGATAAAAACTACATATGACTGAGACTACGTGATGTCAGCTTTGTGGATCTAAGTCCTGAAATAGTGGATCTACTGAACCCTGTACTGCTCGCCCTTCGTCAGGATTTGCCTTCGTAATCTGAACCATTCTTAAAGCTTTCAGAAGTTGTGAGACTGAAATTTCATATGTGAAATTCACGGGAGACGGCGCGCAGCCGCGCATGGTGTAATGCGCTAAATACGTTTTGCCAGCTGGGCTGCATAGCTTCTGAGATGATTCGGGCTTTCCACTGAAGGAATTCTTTGCAGTACTGGGTTTTTCAAGTTCCGTATGACTTGTTTGTGAGAGAAATTACAGTCGTGGGACTGTGGAAATTCTGTTAGATTGCTATAATTGTCGCTCCTATGTGATGTTGTTTTTGATTTATTTATGAAGAATATGTACATGCTTTAGTTGTGGTAGAAATATATGTATATTGTGTTTATTTGTGTGCCTATTTTTCTTTGAATTATATGTATTTTTTTTCATATATATACCTTTTGGAAAAGACTTAACAGATTTCATACTCTGCATATTAACATAGAAAATATTTTATTTGGTGGGTTACCCATCCCTGAATCTTTATTTGGTATCCAGTCACATACTACTACTGGCACTACCATTACTACTACTACTAGTAGCAGTATTGTTGATGTTTCTTATGTTCCTGGTGCTGACAATTTGATCTTTCCTCTCCCCAGTGCACCCGGAGGACCGACGAGGTACGCAGACACACACACACACGCACACACACATATATACACACACACACACACACACACACACACACGCCATCTCCCATAAGTACATCAAGAAAAATAAAAGTGTTTATAAGGCTATTTGCTTTGAGGCTTTTGTCAGTCAAGACCTCGGCTCTTGTGCGCCGCGGGGCGTTGGCTGCTCTTAGATACTTAAGTATTGCTAGTGATGCTACTTAACCCTCTGCTCTATTTCGGTATTGGGCAGCTAACCTTTTTGCTAACGTGCCCAGAGCTAGCTAGAAGCTGCAGTAAACGCATTTTAGTGAATTACTTCCTCGTTATAATATGCTAGACACTGTAATACTTTTTTTCGTAATAGCCGCTGCTCATTTTACTAGTGACGTGCAACGTTGCTATGTTTTTGAGTACTAGTTGCCCAGCTAGTCTTGTGCTATTCATTTTTCTATTTTATTCCGAGTCGCTGTGCAGTCGGGTATGTATTAATTTTCATGTTCCCGTTTGTATTGTTTAAAGCAGTGAATTGAGTACACTTTTGATACAGGACTGGTTATGTGTACTACAGTCAGGATCACACAGTCTGTCTCTGTGATAATTGTGCTGTGCTTCGCATACGATGTGTGTACGTCCACAAAGGTCCCGAGTTAAGGTTTAGTTTCATCGTATCATTGTATACCAGTCACTCACATACTGTGGTGTAAGGTACACATTTATTACACCGTGGCACTCAACTGACTGGAGTGTTCAGTTACAGATATACCTAAGTTGACTTTTACATTTTTATTTTTTTTTACGCAGGATTTAAGATTTATTTTACAAAGTAGATGTTGCTGGTTCATGTATTTTATTTTTCTATATCATCTCAAACTAAAAGGTTTGCAAGATTTATGGGGTAAAAGCATTGTATGTATGCGTCTATTAAGGACGTTCTGTAATATCAGAGATATACCTTGCTGTTGTTTCTACAAACACGGAAATGTTGTTCAGTCAGGGACGTACGTGTTGTCAACAGAAAATAGTATAGACATGTGAGGTGACTGTTACCCCAACAGTGTTTCCGAGAACTGGTCGCTCTTGTCATTAGTCGGGGTGGTAGAGAGAGATATAGTCCCAAGGAACAAACTGGAAGGTAAGGAAATTGGAAGAATGGAAATATAAATGAAGGGAAAAAGAGAGCAGATGGGGAGCCCACTTACCGGAGACAGACAGTGTTAACCCATGATTGATTATATTTTAGTTGGTTATTTAGGCCTGTCAGCTGGCGGGGGTCATTAAGACCCGTCAGTGTCAGATTATAACCAACCACCTGAAAACTTCCTTAACACCTTCTTCAGGTGGTGAAGTTATTGTAAGGCCATATACACAGCCCCGCTGTGTATATGACCCATTGATTGTTAACTGAAGATTTGTTGTTTCATAAACATATATGTTTTTTTTTTAAGGATGATCACATGGAAATAAGGTACTTATGTGTGTTCAATACATAAATTGGATAGATACTTGTGCATTCTTTTCCACTCAATTTTAGTAAACGTCTTGATATGATTGCTCAAGAAAAAGGAAAAAAAAAAAGATTGGCTTTATTAATGTAGTTCGAAAAGAAAAGGCGTTTGTCTTAATGATGGTAGTCTTTTCCTTGTGAGTAGAAGCTGTGGGCGGTGTTCCTGGAAACTTGTAGCGGGAGGTAAGGAAATACTCCGACGGGGAACAGGGACTGGCGCAGGAGCGAGAATGTGGTGCAGGTGGGAACTGTGTTCCCTGAGATAATGATGACGAAGTGAACAGCTCATCATCATCACTATTATTATTATTATTATTATCAGTAGTAGTAGTATAAGTATCATTATTGTTCTGTTCACTGTGCAGTGTCATATTATTATGTCGACGGTGCAAGACGTAGGAAAATGAGGAACAAGTGATGGAAAAATGAATGAGATCTAGTTATTCGTGATGAGGTCACGTGTATACCATGAGTGTACGTGTAGGGAAATGTAGAGATGTAGATGATGAAGGCTGCCCTTCAGATGTAGGCGTATAAGGCGTAAACATACATGTAGGTGAGGTCGTAGCTGGATATGTAAGGGACGAGACCCAGTTTCAGGAGTGGAGGCTGTATAGAATGTACATAGCAGGGTTCAGTCGTACGAGTGGTGAGTGTAGATGTAGATGCAACGATGTTGTTGAAGTGGACCTTGAAGATGGGTTTGGTGGCCGGCCGTCGGTGAAGAAGGAGTTTAGGGAGGAGGAGGGAAGGAAAGCCTAATTAGAAAAGGCATTAAGGCGGGATCCAAAGGAGATTATGATATTAAAATTCATTGCTTCAATTACGTGTGGACGTGAGGTGGTGTCGGGAGGAGGTGGCTGGTGCTCATCCTTAGCTGAGAGGCAAATACTCCTCCTCTCGTTCCTAGCCACAATCTGCCTTAATGCTCTTTGCAGGTATAGAGTCGTTAGGAGGGGGTATAGAAAAGTCTTTTCGCCGTAGGATCGGAAAAAAGAAATTATACTCAATATTCAATATTTGCGTTGTAGGAAATGAGTAAATGGTAGGCCCAGTGCTTGCGATATATTTATGAGAAATTGTCCTGTCTTTACGTCATTGGGATAACCATCTGACTCGTGTATACTACATCACTGGTGTAAACCATCTGACATATATACAGAGTTTTTAAGGCACACCAACCGTCTTGTGTAGACTATGTCGATATCCAGGAAGGTACATAGCTGTATAGACCTGAGGGGAAATGGAAGGAGCCACACGAGTAGATGGTGGATGGAAACAGGAATGATAGATAGATAGATAGATAGATAATTAGATAGATAAATGGAGATATTTTGAGTGATTAATAAGATATAGATCGTGACCCTCGTGGTCAGTCATTTCCAAGACGACATTTATCCTCCCAAAAGAAAGAACTTTTTAATGTCGTACATCAGTAAATTTAATTTTGACTGAAGACATGGGACCACGCGTTGTTTAGCACAGAACAATGGTAATCTGACCATTAAATATCACCGGTTACGAGGGGTTGGAGCAAGTTTAGAGGCAATGTTCCCTCTGTAAAGAACAGAGAAAACTCATTTTACTGCCTGTGATTTCATTCTTAAACTCGTGAAAGTTTGCACTTCACCGAGCACTCATACCAAAGCGTCTTTTATGTATACCCTTTGCATAAAAATTCTTTTAGAAATAAGAACCTTTTTTTTGATAATCAGCATTTCATGATTTGATGAATGACGCATGAGTCTGGGAATGTGTTGAATGACGGTAATGAGGCGGAAGAATGAGTCATGAGTTTTACTCGGTTATGCTCACCAATTTCCCTCATTAGCCGATGAGGTCGAGAGTAGGTGTCTCTAGTGCGTGAGAATCTCGGGGCCTTCGGATGGAGTCTACTTACTTTAGGCAGTCCGCAGTGTGCCAGGTGTCCCATGCTTTGCTGTGCATTTCCGATCTACGTATATTAATGCAGGATATTATTACGGTCCTCCAGCAGGTTATCCCACCATAGACCATCATGTCTCTTATCTGTCTCTCCCGTGTACTGTCCTCCAACAGACAGGCCCTGTAATAGACCATCATGGAGAGCTCTTTATACGTCTTTCCTGTGTACTGTTCCCCAGCAGACAAACCCCGTCATAGACCATCAGGTCTTCCATTATCGTCTGGCTTTCCCCATATGACTTTAAGAGTCGGCTGATGCTATTTAGCCGTCAGGGCCAGCCCATCACGTCTCCGTGAGGGAGTCCTGGTGGACAGAAAGAGGGGCTCTGCAGTGAGGTCGAAGGGGAAGGGATGGGACCCACTGGCTATATAGGCTGGTAAGAAATGGCAGATACGTAGAGACAGAGACAAATAAATAGGTGGATAGATAGATTGATTGAGTAGTAGAGAGGTGAATCCATAGATAGACAGACAGGCAGACAGACAGACAGATAGACAGACACAGAGGCAGACTTGGGAACAAACTGCTAATCCAGGGAGCTAATTACAAGGTAGGGCTACGAAGTCAGCGGTAACACCCCCGCCTTGGGGGAGTCACGTTGTTGGAAAATGATGCATCTGGAGATAGGATGACCGGGAGGAGGGAGAGAGGGTGGGTGAAACGAAGAGGAGGAGGAGAAGAGGACGACGATGATGACGAGGACCCACCAAGAGGCGGGTATCCGTTCTTAATTATGGTAATGAGTCAGGCTAAAGGGAGGGCCGTAGCGGAGATGAATCTCCCTCCCTTTCGCGTCTAACATGACCGGACGTGAGTGGACATTCATTACATATTTTCCCAGGTTTTGATGTCCTCGTTTTCTCCCAAAGAAATAAGAAGAGGGAAGAAAATATACTCCCGAAAATCATGATTACCTTTGTTGCCGGTGTAGGAAATAAACAAGTGGTGGTTTGGAATTAGAAGAAAGCAGTATGTTACATGTCGTTTGTTATTTTAAGCATTTTCGTAAATCTTTAGGGGAACACAGTGTAACCTCAGACGTTCGCTTGAGCTTTTCTCTTTTTCACTCAATACGAAAGAAACTTTGCAGCTGAGCTATAAATGAAACTTCACAGCATGATGAACTAATTAAACTTTACGACATGTACAAATTATAAACTTTACGAGTCAAAAGTGAAGTTTTATAGCTTGTGCTAAAAGGGAAATAAAAGCTGCAAATACCTCAGGAAAGGAAAATTAATGATGGGTTCACCCCTGTACCACAGGCAGAACTGGGCGTCTATGCCTGCGTGTGTGTGTATGTGTGTGTGTGTGTGTGTGTGTGTGTGTGTATGCTTGCGTGTGTGCATGAATGCTTGCGTGCTTGCTACATACTGTCTTGGTAGATTTTCTTTTTATTACCGTAAGGAAAAGAAAAGAAATAGATTTAGAATTTAGATCTGGATTTCAAAACATTATTATACATATTACATGCCAGTCTCCCTCGGTCTATCTCGGCTAGGATCTCGTAATTACTAAACAAATACTGGTACTTTTATTTGACTATATAACAACAAACTGCATGGCAGAAGAAAAAAAGAATAATAAATTGATATATATATATATATATATATATATATATATATATATATATTCAAGAAAAGAT
>JAYMFT010282785.1:0-10468 GCA_038088735.1 Panulirus argus | reverse complement strand
CCTGTTTTACTTTTCCAAAAGAAAGAACAGAGATGAGGGCCAAGTGAGGATTTTCCCTCTAAGGCTCAGTCCCTTGTCCTTGACGCTACCTCGCTAACGCAGGAAATGGCGGATATGTATGAAAAAAAAAAAAAAAAAATATATATATATATATATATATATATATATATATATATGCTTTTGAATCTACTACCTTGCTACAGTCACAGCAATCATCCACTTGGTATTAAGCTCGTACTCAATGCGGGGCGATGAAGCCGTTCTCAAATGTTAATCTGCAAATCTACAATGCTGTTACTTAATACTAGTTCTCGCCAGCTTACTAAGCTGCAGTATCGTCCCTACAAAAGCCCCAGGACTCTACGTAGTTCCAGTACTTGGTACTACAATAAATGCCCGGGTATCTGACCGACTGTATCTTCTCTATAACAACGTAGCTGTGAAAAGAAACCTTCGACTTACGCGTCAAAGTTAAACAGAAGATGGTTCACACGACCTCTCTCCAGCCAGCTGTCAAGTACAAGTGATTCTTCCTCACTCGTTACAGAGATGATAATAACTGTATGTATTAAAACGTGCCATAATTACCTTAACTACAATTCATATATCGATAATGAGTACTTCTCCATTGCTGTGATTCCCCCATGGGACGGAGCTGTGCTGCTGTTTCCTTGATCAGTCAGGCTACTAAGGCCGTGGCCAGAAAACGTACAAGACCACCGTAGGTAGACTGGTTTACCAAGTTCACAATGTAGATAATTACATCTAGTGTGTTAATAATATCCGGATATACAGTCTACAATGTTTACAATTTTTCTTGCCATGCTTTAGATACCCTTGATCATCGCTGGTATAATTTTGCAGTGAGCGCCTCGGTGTTGTGGTTAGCGTTGCTGGGTACGATCCCTGGCGCAGGCAGATGGCGAACAGTTCACCCAGCTTTTCCTTCTCCTTCTAGCTGGTAGATAAATGGGCACCAACTTTGGTTAAGTTAACTCACTACGGCTGTATAAAAGGCCTCGAGTTAGCCCAGACGTGTCCATGCCCGGAGACACGGCATTCACCGACAAGTCGGTAAGCCTACCAAGGGTTGGTACCCTTGTGGAGTCTTCCGCGTTAATTGCTCAATTGGGTATTATTTTTCAAGAGCAGACTTGATACCAGGCAGTACTTTCGGCGCTTGCATTATGATACACTTCTACAGACTGCGCTTCAAATAAAACAGTGATTTCAGTCCTTGTGGAAGGAATTAGTTTACATAAAGTTCTAGTGACTGGATGTTGGCAAGCACAATGGTGTTACCTAACCTACAGAGGAGTTCGTGTGAGAGTTGTGGGAAAAGTTTACAGTCAATCCGTCGTGTTGTGTGCTGGCTGATGTCTTGTAGCGTTGCTAATAAACAAGTTTTTAAGTCGTGGATCTCTAAGTAAACCACAAATACTGTTTGACTATTTCCTCTTTTAGCGCTGTGTGTATGTCAGGAAGTTATAGCGTTCAATTGGTTTTGTGCAGTGAGATATGCAGTGACAAGCTGTACTGGAACCTAGGATGGTGTGTCTAGTACATCATACGCACTACTAAAGAAGACGTTTCCAACACACAATATGCACAGCAGCTACAAAAGATTGGTCATAAAACATCCTTGACAGGACACATGGAAGTGTCAAACAAACTCTAGGTACAGACCAGAGTGACCAGCACACATCACACCTGTTGGGGTCCGATTTTTAATTAAACCAGGGATGACACCCAGACTCTGGCCTCTCTCTCTCTCTCTCTCTCTCTCTCTCTCTCCAAAGAAAGGTCACCACTTCTGGTAACAGTTCTGCATCTTCATAAAAAAAAAAAAAACACGCTAAGAGACTGGTCTTGGAGGGAAACGCATGGCCACGATGTCAATGCCTCTCCCGTTGTCTGCGGTTATGTACACCATCGAGGGGGTGCTTTACCGTTTAAGAAAAAGTTGTTTGGGTCGCATATCTGATGGATAATACCCATTTTATTTTCTGATGACATCGTTAAGTTATTTCATGATTTCATTCATATATCATACGTGCAATTACGCTCTGGTGTTCTGAGTGACCGAGTAATACTAGATGTCCCTCATTTGAGCAATAAGTGTTTCTTTATCGTACTACTGGTTCTTTGCCTTTTCTCTCCTTCTCCATGGATTGCGGAAGGTAAACAGAATCTGTAGTTACTGACTTCCATTTCTCTCAAGACATCTGTTTTCCTCTTGCACGTGAGCTCAGGTCTTCAGGAAAGATCTGCAACTTGTTCCAGTCTCCTAACAACAGAGCGCCACCGCTCACCTTGCAGTCGGAACCTTTTGCATTTCTTTCTTACTAGTATGTCTCTGGCACATGTCCATCTGCAGTGCTGCTCCCGTAAACCTTTCCTGACATTCGTCAGGCGTTTGTTATTTAAAAGTGACTCAAACTGTAAAACAAAATGAATTGTCTCTGTCTTATTTTTAAGTTCACGGTAAAAATTAAACACAGTTTGTTAAATAAGTCCCCGCGTTGTGTTGAGGTTTAGTCTCCATACTTGTCTGTATTTCTTGCATGTTGTGATCGATGCTGAGAGTTAATACCTAACCTAACCTTTTAAGAGAACTGGATCCAACGTATTTATCTCTCTGGTTAATTGTTATACATTGAGAAACAGCGGACATGCTATACATTCTATAGACTGCCCTTCCTAAAAATGTTCACCTGCAATATTTTCAGGGAAGTTTTCAGTTACTGCCTTATATTCTAACCATTTCCATTAACGCTGTATATTTGGTCTGCATTAGGGTGGTACCTGTTTCCCAAGATAAACAAGGCAGGATATGAGGTTGGTAAATATTTCTGTAAACTCCTGTTAGTTCTGCGTCTCGTGGCTTATACATCAGTGCAAACACTAACTTCAAGTTCTCAGTTCCGATACGTAACACCTTCACGTAACATGAGGATGTTAACGGTTCACTCGCTGGGATCGAGTCTTTAACATAAAATATTCCATGAGACTAACAAAATCAAGCTTGAGGACATGAGATTCGCGTCACTGCCGAATTATTAGAACAAGTGGTTACAGCGTTCTCTGTAGGGCACAACACCAGGCATTCCAAAACAACCACGACGAAGTTTATCAGACCAGCCTGGATGTGGTCGCTCGGTGGGCCTGCGGGCCGCGGCTTCCAACGGCTTAGTCGACCAGCGACCCACCCCGGGAGGCAGGCTGAGGGGGTGGAAGACCGCCGAAGACTACGCCCCCTATCACCCATTCATTACACATTCCGTTATAAGATATTGCTCCTCTACCGGTTACCGAGCATAATTTTTCTTTATAACGTTCTATTAACCCAGGTAAATAGTTCACTTTAATTATATTAATTTAACGTGAGAGATAATGACCCATACTACATCAAAGTAATTACCTATAATAATGAATGAACAAAGCCTGAATTTGCCTTTAGGGCCCAAAGCATGCAACGTGAGACGCGTGTGATACTGGAGGAGAAGAACCTGTGAAACAGAGTTAAACACTAAAGTAAGAACTTAGAAGAAAAACTTTGATAAAATAAATCTTGTAACATCAATCGTTATCAGCCACACTGTGGGGCTAAGGTGCGTGCAAACCGTCTTCTGTGACGCGACGGAACCATCGGCCCCGACTCGGGGGAACACTGACTGTGCGGGACACGGGGCGGACCGGCAAGGTTTGCGGCCCTGGCCACAGCTGCAGGCAGCACCAACATACTCCATGGCTGGCCTAGCCTCCCGGCATGGAATTAATTGGGTTGTTAGCAAACTAACCGAGTTTGGTTACTGGCCTGAGTAAAATAATAATAGAAAAAATCTGACGGCTAGTTAACGGCCCATTACCGCGAACTGACCGCAAAACCAAACTGCCAATTACGTACGCCCCATTACTGTAAACCGATACCACCTCAGCTACCCATTACGCCACTGTCCATGACAACAATTAAAGGTGTTGAACTAATTTCAGGATACAACTGACAGTCAAACCAGGTGATCCATTCTCCTCAGGAACCATCAACTCTGTCTCTCTCCAGTTATGCAGCGTATCACAAACGATGGTATATCCTAATACAAAGCGAACATTCGCTCTTCATCTGGAGATACTGACTGGTTCAGCTACCACCGGGGGAACACACAGACACACACTCTCCCACTGGGGCGGCGACACGAGACAATGACGGTCCTCCCACCCCTATACTTACACACTTAAGCACACACTTACACGGACGGACCCACAGCACAACACACACACACACACACGTATATACTGAGGTCGCACTGTCTGAAGTGCAAAGGAGAGAAAGATAGTCTGAAAATCCATGGTCTGTAATATTACCAATAAAATCATAAGTTGCCATAAGTATGATAAAGAAGTTTTAAAATCTAGAGTCAAACGCTGCTCGATTCACTACCAGCACATAGGAGAAACATTATACACTGCCAGTGAAAACCTTCAGATCTCGCTGGGAAAATTTCTCCAAGGTGTTCCTGATTAGGTTGTAAAGGGTACGAATCCTGGAAGGCATGGTCTCCAACCTCATACTCGCAAATACCTTCCTAGTGGTAGACAGGCACAAAAGACATAAAATTATTACCTATGAATTCTAAAAGAAATGATATTCTCATAAAGAGAGAATACCTTAAACGTCCAGGGCCCGAGACTCTTCCACATCCTGCCTGAAACCAACAGAAACACCATGGGATGCACAATGGTGAGGTTTAAGACTGCCCTGGAGAAGTGTTTACACAGTGCACCAGACTATCCAGGCTGTGGGTGCTACGTGGGCCTGGGAGCTGCGGCTTCCAACAGCTCAGGCCCAGCCCGGGCTGTAGGGACATACGACTACTCGATGTAGCCAACGGGCAGTGGTCTCAAACACAATGACTAATCAGAGCGGACCAAGGCATGGGTGAAAGAGCCTCGAAACCAATGTAATGCATGCACTCAAGATATTCATGAATACACATATACACGCACAAACAGAACATCTGAAGAATCTTAAGGTGCACCTCTAGTATTATACCATATTCATCTTGTCAACCTCTGCATTCACTTCCAGATCATACCACAAACATAAGGAATAACCACCTTCACGAAAGGTTAACACGAGTGAAGACTGAATGCAGCTAAAGACGAACTCCCCTTGAGTAGCAATTAATGTACTACAGGTAGTAGAGCGGGTTAAGGATGTAATTTCATGGCTGGGTTGTCCCAACCACACCACCCTCTACTCTCCTCACCACCAGATGGCCACAACAACAGCAGTG
Source organism: Panulirus argus (assembly GCA_038088735.1). NCBI lineage: Eukaryota > Metazoa > Arthropoda > Malacostraca > Decapoda > Palinuridae > Panulirus > Panulirus argus. Next base: position 5,174 of record JAYMFT010282785.1, on the reverse strand, counting down.
TGTCGGGGTTCACGAACTGCGCTTCTTAATTACCAGCCATCAACCTACGGAAGGCGTTGGCGATTGAATTTCTCGACAAATGACTGCCATGTACTTACAGTCAGGACTGTGATACGATACGAGCTCGGCTGATAAGCATCATTAATAAAGAATTCTGAAGACTAGACTGCGATACCTAACCTTGGCGCTACCGCCTGGGAATAACAATTCCATAGGATTTCAATGAATCAGAAGATGATCACACACTGCAGGCCGAGAGAACAATTACTCAGTTATATACAACAAATAATTACTGTGTACTCCATTATTATGGTGCGTCTAATTGTACCCCTGCACGTCCAGGAGGCCAATAATTACCTCGCCCATTTAATCAGTGGCGCGATCGTTGGGTCATAACTTGTATCGGGGGCGACGATGATCCAGTAACAAACATCACACTGTATACGACAGGCTACCTACTACCACCTTCATTACCATGGCTAACTATCAGTATGGTCACCGCTGCTGATTTACTAACAAAACGATCGTTACTGTAAGCTGCATTAAAGAGCATAAATGCATTGAGAAGAACCCTGAGTCAATACATTTTACAACACTGTTGTACAATAAAATGGTACAGAAGTTCTCTATGTAAATGAGTTGTCACCATACAGATGCACACAAATGGTTTAAGTTACTAAAGCTAGCTACAGATACAGAAGCTAAGCCTACAATCAATGTGGCGAACCTGCCTCATCCTGAACACACATGATATACTGTTCATCTCATCTCTTAACTTCACACAGAACACCAAGAGAGGGTAATACGTATGAATGATTAGCGACAAAATTGATCAATACTGCAGTCACAACTAACAAATTATGAAAGAGAAGTAAAAAAAATAGGGAGTCAGGCATATCAACTGGAATCATCAAGCAAAATTATCATAAAAGTAATCGAAACAGTATCTATTACATATATGTCAAATACAGAGTTTACCTCGATCTTCACGCTGTCATGTACTGTATTGTGATAATATCCCTCCCATGTAGACTAAGGAGCAAGTCCAAGATGCTCTCATCGTGGACCGGTAGTACTGGGTAAGACACTGAAGGACACAAAGACATACATCTTAAAAAAATAGGGAGAGAGAAAAAACTATTTCCAATATGGTTCTAATGAGCCTGATTCTCTCTCGCTGGGTCCCTGGCGCCGGGGAAGCTGGACCCTGTGAGTGGCCGGGCAACCGATCCAAACCATTAGACTGGGCTCGTCCTGTGCGGCAGTGAACACAAATATCGAAAGGCGTGAACGTGTTTCGGTGCACATACGCGGGAGCGCCTTGGGCTCCAGTGGAATACATGAGTATACATTTCATGTTCATATGGTCGCTGGGTTACGGTGGAGTAGGTAGGTGTACAAGACAAGACTTAATGAGAAGCTGAAGCCAACAGAGTAAAGAATTCAACGTGAGACTGTATAAATCAATCGGCTATTCATATCGTACGTGGAGTTTACAATAACTGAAAAACAATGACTGAAGAACAATGATTGGATTACGTGCCAAGATATATTACAAATAAACTATTTACAATAAACAAAGTTATGATACTTTTTATAGTATCCGAGGTAGAACCGTCATGAATATCACTGTTGACGGCCTTTTATTTTTTTCTTCTTTTTCAGATACACATAGATAAAGTATTTCAGTGTGAGCATGGGTGAGGGGCACATCTCTACGGGAAGGTGGAGGCCAGTACCGAACGTACAGTGGGTACAGCACATCGACATAGGAGGGTGACAGGTGGGCCCGAGTGAGGCCCAGAGACCCAAAGAGTTCCCCCTCCCTTCAGAGGGGAGGGCGGTCTAGAATACATCCAATACATGATATACAGTTACAAGAGAGTAAATGAAAGACACTACAGCAACGTGGGTAACAACATTTGTGTATAATAAAGCAAGTCTAAAATATGTCATAAATATGCAGAACATCCTGTTAACATTCCAAACACAGTGTATATAAACAAATTACATATATATTGAGGTGTGTACCCGAGACAGGACACAGTGTAGCCTACAGTCGTTAACACTGACACCAACATGAAAGGTCAGAGTTACATTACATGATAGGTTTACAATTACAGGCCATACTGGTACTGGGCAGGTTGATAACATTCAGATTAATACAAAATGGTTACATTGGACATCTTAGTTACAAAAGGTGCTTGTACTTGGGCATGCTTACAATGATGTTTACGTAGCTCAGGGCATGACGATTTTTGGATAGTGTCAAAATGCCTTCAAGGATATTTCTATCAAAGCTCTCGAGACAGTTAGCCTCAGGGTATAAAATAACTGATTTTGGGACATTTGCTAATACAGTATCCTAGTTTATGTTCATCAGGTGCAGAAGAAAACCGGCACTTGCAATGTTCAGGATTATCATAGTTACTCGCGACTTGCCACATGTACATTGTATCCGAGGCGTATTGAGGCAGTTACATCACATTGTTTAGCATGGGTCCGGTGCCTTCCACATTGACGTTTCTTTCCCATAAAATTACCATAGTGCACAGTACTACTGCCACTTGATCTTTCATAGCCTCTCTAGAGGTTTTCTTCCTCGCGGGCGGATGCGTTTTGGTTACCACGGACTATGCCTTCGGTTAGACCAAGTCTGGCGTAGGACCCGAGAGCAAACATGTATGTTTAGCGAGAGTATCTACATGGTCATGACGCTTTTGTCCGAAATGTGAAGGTATCCACAGGAACTGAGTGGGTATGCTACTGTTACCGGCTTCTCTATGTAGAGAGTGAATGATCGATGGAACAGTTTCATGCAGAGCACTCCTTACGTGGCGTTGCAAGGAGTCAGAGAGGATTACAGCGTGTGCTCGGAATTGGACGCGATATCTCGTGCCATGAGAATACTATAGAGTTCGTAGGGTGTAGAGCTGGGCCAAGGATAAGTTTCGATTACTGAGAGTGATTTAGGTTGTTATTAATGCAAACAAACACAGACAACGCCGGTCACTTTCCAGCAAGGATCCTTCAGTATAAATAAGCAGTCAATTGTCAGGCATGGCGGTAAGCACATTACCTAGTTGTTCACATATTAGTCCTCGTAGGCTATAAGGACTGAGCTGACCCTAATGGCAATTTACGTAATCAACTTGGAGTGGTCTAATGTGCCAAGGTTTTAAGGATACTGGTGCAAGATCTGTCGGCATTAGTTCACACAGTGGCTTTAGCTGGAATCGTCTAAGGTCGAGCCACCTGCAGCACCCTGATGAATGAGAGTGGGTGTCTATTGTAACGTTATCAGCGTCAGCAACACACCTTCAAGTGCGTCCCCACCTACGATTTTTTTACCCGATTCACATTTCTAAATCGCCGCCCCCAGCGACGGTACCGCTTACAGCTGCTCGCACAAGCATTATTAACAAACACACTAGCGGGACGTGGCTGCCCAGAGAGAACGCAGGGAGTCAACGCTGCGAAGCTGCAGTGAGCGAACGCCTGAGGAGAATTCATTCCATTGTCGGGTTTGAGGACAGAGAGGGACGGGGCATTTTAGCCCGTTACAATCGGATTAAGAGATTCGTTCATTTGTGACTGGGTGGAAACGGTAAGGCTTTATGTAAATAAGGATTATCAGTACGGCGGATGTGGCGCATTGTCGACTTAAGCCTCTCTGAGCCTCCTGTTTATGTTTATGGAAGCTGCACTGTGTATGTATTAGAGACATATGCAGATATATATATATATATATATATATATATATATATATATATATATATATATATAGATAGATAGATAAAGAGAGAGAGAGAGAGAGATAATTACAAACACAAACTAGCGAGACCCTGTTTATACAATTAATTCGTTCGTCTCCACAGGAAACAGTGGGAGTCTTTTTTTGTACGTCAGGCGACCTGGACGTAAAATGGCGTGCTGTTTAATCCGGTAATCAAGTATGGCTCTGGAGCTATGTCGAATAAAGAAAAAAAGATCGTTTGATTATTACAAATATTGCACATATAAGTAGATAAGCAAATAAATGATTTGTTTATCTACTTATTCACTCACTGATTTTCTTGTTTCTTAAGCTATTATTTACCGATTTATCTAATGAATTCGTTTTAGTGTCTAACTTTAAATATATGTAGACAGGCATTGCGATACTTTTATCGAAGTCCTACCCTACCTCTTCAGTAGCTACAAATATATGTATTTCACACAACCTGAAGGAGATTCTTGCAAGCAATATCAATGCCTTTCTCCTCCCACCCGAGCTAGGCTTTGGTAATTTCTTCAGTTGGATGGGATCCTCCAATACCCAGAACCCAATAAAAGGGGGATCCCAAGTGCCTATGAAAGAATACATTTTTGGATTCAATTCAGATATCCACAGTGGAATGCGTACAGCAACAGCGGAATGCTTACAGGAACGGCGGGATGCGTACAGCAACGACGGAATGCATACAGCAACGGAGGGATGCCTACAGCAATTGCGGAATGCTTACAGCAACGGTGGGATACGTACAGCAACAGCGGAATGCTCACAGCAACGGTGGAATGCGTATAGCAACAGCGGAATGCGCGCGGCAACGGTTGAATGCTTGCAGCAACAGCGGGATGCGTACAGCAACAGCGGAATGCGTACATCAACAGCGGAATGCTTACAGCAACAGCGGAATGCGTGCAGCAACAGCGGAATGCGTGCAGCAACAGTGGAATGCACACAGCAACAGCGGAATGCGTGCAGCAACAGTGGAATGCGTGCAGCAACACAGGAATGGTTACAGCAACAGCGGAATGCTTACAGCAACAGTGGAATGCTTACAGCAACAACAGAATGCGTGCAGCAACAACGGAATGCGTGCAGCAACAGCGGAATGCGTACAGCAACAGCGGAATGTGTACAGCAACAGCGGAATGCGAACAGCAACAGCCGAATTCTTACAGCAACAGCGGAATACGTTCAGCAACAGCGGAATGCGTACAGCAACAACGGAATGCGCACAGCAACGGCGGAATGCGAACAGCAACAGAGGAATGCGTACAGCAACAGTGGAATATTCCTCTGACTACACTTTATTGTGTGACGCTGCCACCAGTGAGAGGGAGGGCTCAGGAGACAGTGTATTGGCCCCTCCCAGTATCCTAGCCAACTCAAGGATTATCCCATATAT
>JAYMFT010282774.1:0-10468 GCA_038088735.1 Panulirus argus | reverse complement strand
ATATATATATATATATATATATATATATATATATATATATATATATATATATATATATATGGAAATGAAAAGGCACTCTGTATTACCTGTATATTGCCACAGTCACACTAAGGTCATGTTTGAAGATAATGTATCATTCAACGACTCATAATGTGCTCATATAAACCCAGCTCTACTTCACAGAGACCTGACTTTACTCCGCAAAGACCTAACGTAACACTACCTCATAAAGACCTAACTCACAACGTCATCCTATAAAGACCTAACTGACACCACCCCCATACACAACACCCACCATAGACTCTACCCACAGCACCCCATAAAGACCCCACCAACACCACCCCTACAGAGACCTCACCTACACCACCCCACAGAGACCTCACCAACACCACCTACCAAAGATCTCATATCAAACCCCACCAGACACCACCTCCTGGGGACATCAAACAAGCAACTCCCCCAAGTATGGAGGGGCAAATTTATCTTTGGTCTACATTACTATTTATGCTTCCACTGCTGCTTTCTCTACTACTCTCGGGTATGTTGGTCCTTCCTCTACAGCTGCCCCTGCTACTGTTCCTGTCAGCAATGCTCCTGGTTTTGTTTCGTTGCTGCTGTTGCTGTCGTTCCTGCTGCCTGTGTTACTCCAACTGCTGCCATAAGTGGTACTTCTTACGTTCACTCTCCTGCTGTGCTTCTTTCTGCTGCAGCACACCTCCGGCTCGCTCCGACCTCCGTGCAGCAAACAGGTGCGGGCAACAGCAGGAATTAGTAATGAGGTCAGAGCCTGACTCTGTGTGTAGGAGTTGAAGTCGAGGTGATATGAAGGTCTGAAAGCGGATATGGTGGGTAGAATTTTATCAAAAGCCTTGTCCTCTTTTCATTCTATCATTCTTTTATAAGATTATACCCAATATTTCTTTCAGTGTGACTAGTATTTTCTTTATTCTCTTTATTTTCTCAATCATCCTCTCTTCTGTTGTCTTACGTAAAAGTTTTCCTTTACAGCTTGTGGTTAATTGGAGGAATTCAAATGAAGCGGAGTGACCAACGATGACCGAAACGAAAAACACCCAGCCACAAAGATACACACAGACACCAGAACGCGTTGCACAAATTCCAACACACTTACACAGACATGCATACACAGACACTGGTACATAGACACACAAATACATACGTACATACGCAAATGCACAAACATTCATACTCATCTGCATGCAAAAGCACAACAGCTTACATCCGTCAATACATATAAACAACAGCAACCTGGCGCACGTAAACAGATCCACACACATTCTCCTCGAACTATTCCTCTTTCTCTCTCTCTAACACACACACACACACACACACACGCACACACACACACACACACACACACAAGTACCTTCGTTTTGTTTCTCCAAAGAAAAGTAGAATTTGCCATGAGAAGGTTCTGATCAATTACAGATGAGAAAGGTGTGATCAGCTACTGACTGGCCAAGGCAAAGGAGACTGTTCTGAACGTCGTCCTTATCTGAATGAGGAAAAATCCATACAGTGGCTCTTTGGAAGGTAAACCTGAGCGCCAGTTCGTGAGTGAGGGACGAGATATAGGACAGAAATAATTAAAGTCACTAAAAACAAAACAAATGAACGATTCCTTCTCACGGTTACAGGAGGAGGCCACAGCCGATGGCACATGTAAACCAGTACCTCCCCCTGTAGAGTACTTCGGTGTGTGTATAGCCAAAAAGTCATCTAGTTCAATTATCTTCGATAAAGAAAAAGAGAAGCAAGAGATAAGAGAATATAGGAGGTCCCCAGAAGCAGGAGGCAATAAGACAGTGGGTACTTGGCTGGACATCACTTCTGGGCAGGAATGGTACGTAGACGAAAGGTGTTATCTACACGGGTCATAGCTTTTCCAGCGGAAGAACGAATTGAAGTCCCTCTCTCTCTCTCTCTCTCTCTCTCTCTCTCTCTCTCTCTCTCTCTCTCTCTCTCTCTCAAACCACAACCATGGACGCTGAGGCAGTACCAGCCATCCTGTGGCATGAAGGGCCTTGGGATATGTTGAATCGGTGTTTGTTGTGCCGTCGGGATGACTGATGTCCCGAGCGTAGACGGGAGAGTTGACACGGCAATGTGATCACTGTCTTGCCCATACGTGCTCTTCCAAAGGTCCTAGACCTGATGGCTGTGGCTACAGGGTTGAACTCCGAGTTTCTAGAGAGGTAAGGGTTTCTTGTTCACCTAAGCAGTCACTTGCGAGCCTCTTCACAAGTGTAGAAAATGGGCCAAACTGCGAATGGTACTGCAGACTGGAGATAATTCAAGGCGTATTTCTGGTTTCCTCTTGACGTTGCCATTATGTGAGATCATCATCATTCTTCGATTGATCTTGCAAAACAGGAGAACAGTTCCGGATGCTTCCATTTTCTACGGTATGCTGCACAATCTCTTTTCTACAGACGTACTCGGGCTAGGAGATAGTTCAGTTAGTTACAATATCATCACATATATACCCAGTTCATGGTGGTGAACCTGCTCTAGGTATGGTCATGGGTTATCTATTGCCCAACTGAGACTTTCGTTTGAGACTTTAGTGGCTTTAGCAGAAGATTTACAACAATATAGACATACACACACATTTACGTTTAAGGATCATCACTCTTTGCCTAAAAAAAAAGCCAGTGTATTCCCACTGTGGCTATAAAATAAACCAATTACCTTAAGAGACAAGCTGGCTCGAATTTGCACTTTCTAGCAGGTGATTCAATCCTACAGTCGCAGCTGTGCAACTAATATGCATGACTAAGATAACAGCATCCAGAATAAACATTGTACTCCATATGAAAATCTTATTACGTAACTAGGGAATTAATAAAGAGTCCAATCCTGTTAAAAGGCAGTCCAACAAGTGGAACGGTAGGCTCCTTTGTTCTTGTGCAGATGAGACAAGTCAGGTATCTTCCGAAGACCTTCACTGACAGCAGTTTCGTAAGAGAAAACGTGCCTGTGAGGATCTTATAGTTACCGAATCAATGAACCATAAACTGATGCGGTTTAATCCACCAGCAGCCGTTCCAGCGTTTTGCTAATCCCGAATATTTCATGTATTCTGATATTTTATATCCAGGTCCTACGAGGCATTTTCCTGAAATTTATTGTTATTATTAATTATTATTATTATTATTATTATTATTATTATTATTATTATTATCATTAATATCAATATTCTTCTTCCTCTACTTCTTCTTACTCTTATCATTTTGGCTGTCTCATCTGATATATTTTGCATCAGACGCTTCAGTTAAATCTTTAATGCTTCCCCTCTAGTAAGGATTTCATGCCACATCATTCAGGTTTGTCACATATAACTGTACTGTCAGAGTATAGCTAAAATCTAACTTCAGTATGAGGAGACTGAAGAAAGATGTGGCCAAAGGTGTTAAAAGGAGTCTTTTTAATTTTTGCACTGTAAAGGGATAAGAAAAATGCTCCAGCTGGGGATTTTCACTGTGGCAGTGATGAGTTAAATAACGTGAATCAGAAGAAAATTTTGCAGTGAAAAAACTTAGATCTCTCTCTCTCTCTCTCTCTCTCTCTCTCTCTAACTATCTATCTATCTTTTTATCTATCTACCTATCTATCTATCTCTTCTCATTCCCCCTTTTATTTTACGAGTCGAGCCATGTATCAAACCAACCAATCATGCCCCATCCCCTTAAATGTCGAGAGGGAACTTCCGATATCTCTCATTGGCCCAGGGCTTCGCCTGACCACGCCCCAGAGATAAGGTCACCAATTATATGCGCTATTAAATGCGAGTGTCACTACTTCTGAAGTCTGGTTTTGCTGCCGTTTGTAGATAGAAGGAAGCCATTACTCCCTTCATGTCGAGCCATTTGTAGCCATAATCATGGCTCTGTGTCCCTGGGCACAAGGGAATGAGAATGCCGGGGCGTGTGTGGAGTCACAAGGATATGTGCACAGAGTGAGTGTGCGCATTGCTCTCTTGTGTTGGTGAGAGAGAGAGAGAGAGAGAGGGAGAGAGAGAGAGAGAGAGAGAGAGCAAGAAAGAGAGAGATGGACAGACAGATGATATATGAATAAAAAGACAGATACATACACGGAGGTAGAGAGAAATGTATAACAATCCTCAAAGAAAACAGATAAGACAAATTCCTTTTCCGAGCTGCAGTAAAGGATTCTGCTGTAGGAAAAAAAGAAAAGAAAAGAAAAGAGGACGGAGAGTAATACAGAGGACACACTGACCAAGCTGCTGATCACGAGAAACAGAAAAATTCTATGGTCTACACCATCAAAAGTTTCCACAACGTCAAGAAATAATAATACCAAAAAATAAGTCCATTCTCTTTCCCTGCAACAAACTTGCACATTTATACATCACTGTGGTAAGATTAATCATTGGGGGCTTTGCCTACTTTTTGGCGGTGGCTGATCAATGAGCAATGGTGATTAATCTTTGGCAGGCGAAGACATCCACTCGACTCTCGAGTTCCAGCAACCACTCCTTCCCTTAGCTCTGCCCTCTTACTACCCTCGCCCCTTCCTCCCCTCCCATACTATCACCGGACACCTGCCCTGCCTGCCTGCCTGCCTGCCCGTCCAGGACCTGGAGGTAGTAGTACCTCCCCGTCTGCGTCAGGCGATGTGGTGGTGATGGTGGCTGCTGCTGCTGCTGCTTTATGGAGCACCTCGCCGGACCAGTTACTTGCGGCTGGATTATTTGTTTAGTGGATGATAATGGAGCAACTCTCGCCGAGTCAAGTCGTCATTGATTATAACCTCGTTGGACCACGTGCTCCAAGCGGCGGCGGCGGAGGAGGCAGGATCCGCTCCGTTATATAAGCTGATTCAACTGGTGTTCCGTAGGAATCCACCGCAACAGGTGGAAAAAGGTTCCCCCCCTTCTTCCTCTTGGGTCACCTGTGTGTCGGGCTTCCTTCCACCACTCACTCTTTCCCGGAATGCTGTGGAACCAAACACACCCCTTTCTCGTTCACCGAGACGCCCGCCTCTCCCCGTTTAAGAACGAACCTTCTCCATCATCACAGAGCTTCCTTAATCCCCTCGCTGAATGGAGTTGGGGGACACACATCCGAGTTATCAACTGCACGCTGAGATATATTCTTGTTAATGTTGACAAAAAGTAAGAACACCTTCTCGCTGACCTCCGCGGGCTTGTTGGCGCGCTCACTGACCTCATTCAACACCCCTCACACACACCCCCACCAGCAGCAGCAGCAGCAGCAGCAGCCTTCGTTAGCTCCCCACCCCCCCACCCCCCACTAAGTAGGGGAGACTAAGGGCTCCCGGGCTCCCCACCTCCACCCTCTATCTACACGACCACCCCGTCATTCAGCTCACGTTTTGGCGAGTGTCTGGGGGAGGAGCGAGGCCAAACACCCCACTCCAAGTCGAGCTCTCCGCGGAGGCCTACCAATCTTGGGGAGATAACTGCGTCTTAGAATAAGCAAGGGTGGGGGGGGGAGGTGATGGGAAAGGAGGGAAAGGGGAAGGGAAAGACAAGGGACAGAGGAGGATAGGGTGGGGTTGGGAAAGTATATGTAACGGATAGTGAATGGAAGGGAAACATCAGAGGAAGCAAGACGAGAGAGATGCGGTGACGAGGAAGCCATTCTGACAGTCCCAAGGAAAGCATGATAGATGACGCTATGGCGATTATGGAAGGGAAAAAAAAAACGAGTTGGTTACACAGACGTAGAGGGAAAGGGTGAAAGAGGGAAAGGGGTCAGGTAGAGAGAGAGAGAGAGAGAGAGACAGGCACCAGGGGGAGGGAGGGAGTTTTAAGATTTATTGGGTCTGCACCAGTAGGCATGCTAACTACGTCGACTTGGAGGGAGGTAGCAATTAAATGCTATCATGTGAACCACTCTTAACACGGGTCTTGTTTATGACGGGGGCGGAGACTAAGGCTTCGTCAGGGGTCCCTCCTCCTGCGTGTACGAGGCGGCGAGGACGAGGAAAGGGAGAGAGAGAGAGAGAGAGAGAGAGAGAGAGAGAGAGAGTTCTATCAAACAGTCACAAAACTAATGGCGCTGAAAGCAAACACAGTCACACTGACATCATACAAGATTTTTTTCTTCTGGTATTGTAATCTTTACATCGAACGCTGAGAATGACATGTAATTATTAAAGGTATTTAATAGAGAAACTGCTTCCTCTTATCGTCCATCAGTAAGACTCCACCTACAAACCCTAGCAGTACGAGAGGTTCTTTGACATGTCCGACTGTTTTCATCGCCTTACCACCTCATAACCCTAGCTAGTAGGTAACACCTCCACGAATATCTGACGGACGACTTTGGGGATCCAAGCGACTTGGCTGATATGAAAGCCGGGTAGTAAAGTGGGACATTAATCCTGACTGTGTTCCTTCATCTGTGGCTATCGCATTATCACACGACTCGTTTTCAGGCCTCTGCTGTCGTAGGGTATGTACAGAGACATCCACGACTGTTCACCATCTTCGTGTGTGACTGGAGAGGTTCCTCACCTATGCAAGTGAGAATGCTTCTTCCGTATGGGTGCAAATTGCTGATCTCCTCAACACGCTGAAGTCTAAGAACGTGTCCACTCTTGCCATACTAATCAGCGAGCTTCGGATCTCTTCCACCATCACAAGCTGCCTCGTTAGGACCCAGTGAACTGTTGTTCTTCGAATTCCTTTGTATATTTTTGTTTTTCGTCTTACTGTGTATCTGGGAATGTTTCTCATCCATGGGCATCAAAGAATGTTTCTCATATGCTTGTAATTTCGAAAATTTCTTCCTTGTATTTTACAAGTTCTTCTTTGCTTGTGTTTGATTAATGTTCTTGGCGGCCCCTGTGTGGGTATGATTAATATCTGTGATTATTATTAGTGTATCCAGGGGAGAGTTTTACTCTTGTGTTGTCCATTCTTAAATTCGTGTATATGAACCACGCTCTTATTCTTACGTGCGTATAAACTCATACATACAGACACACACACACACACACACACACACACACACACACACATTCTAATCCTAACCGGGTACCCGTCTATCGACCAGCTCCGCGGGGGAGACGAACACCTGGGTTGGGTGTTGGCCCGAATGCTGCGCCTAGTTTTCGAACCTGGGCGGGGTCGTGTGTGAATCACGGTCATCGACCTATACACTGTGGAGGCCCGTGTGTGTGTGTGTGTGTGTTTCTCATCTTTGTCTACGCCATCCAGTACGCTGCCTGTGCGTAGTAAAGAACGTCCTTCACCTGTATCTCTCTCTACAAAGGCCTCTGGCTCGTGTATGCTTAAAAGAAAGCTTTTCACTTGTGTCAGCTGGAGCATGACTCGTAACTACGGCAATTCAGCACCCCCACCTTGAGCACGACGGCGAGATCCCTTAGATACGATGGACTGGCCTTTGACCTCATTCTTGAGAGTCGGGTCAAAGGCCGTGACGCCGGGAGTCTCGTACCCTCGTGCTGAAGGGTCGTGCCTGGAAGTGGCACAGCCCTGGAGATGAATGACCTCCTGGAAAAGAGGATCTGGAGTTACCCGAGGACCCCGTCAAGAAAGGGGGAGTCCTGGTTTAGAATGCCTCTTACCAAAGCATATCTGAATATGCCTTCCACACGCACGCTTCTAAAGGGAATGCCTCTCAGTCAGTCAGCATCTAAGACCCCGTTCTAATTTGTATCCGTTTCTGCGATATTTCCTCCTCAGTGTGTGTGTGTATCCAACGCTGCCGAACGCCAGCGCGTCTTGAAGCACCCTCTCCACCACCTACGCGAAGCCCGGATGATAATCAGCGATATAGCCCGTGTAACATTAACAGCTGCCTTTGTAATTGTTTGCAGCCCTCATCAAAAAGCAATCGAGTCGCGAGAACGGTAAATCGAGCGAGTGATTTCCAAATGAACCTCTTTTTTTTCCGGCCCCCTCTTTAATACCATATCTCAAAACTGAAAATGTTACAAATGGCACTCGTTCATCGGGTGGGAGCAATTGCCAGAGCACCAAACAAGGGTTGGCATCGTTAGCCGTGATGGAGTACAAAAGGCTTTCCTCTGGTGGGTCAGGCCATGGTATTTCCTAATTCGAATTGTTACAGGGACGCTTAGATTCTCTTTTCCCTTAAAGTGGCTCGGATCTGCCTGCTGAGAGAGTGTTTGGCACAAAGTATATACACTGTTCATTATCTTAAGACAAGTGAAAATAAGACGAGTTAGCGAGTGTTAGCGTTTTAGAAGTCTTAGCCAGTAAGTTGGATATTGAAAGTCCTCGTCAGTTGGAGTTGCGAGAAAACAGAACATTATTTGAATTTGTGACAAAATCTAAAAACGATCGGAAGAAAAATCTTATCAGTTCTTCCCCAAACGGCTGGGAGTGTTTAATACGCATCGCAAAACTATATACAGTATGTTAGGAATCAGTGGAAAATATCACAAGACCTTGAAGCACCTCCAAAGTGTGGACATTTTTAAGTCAGACAATGATGGAACTCCATAAAAAGATTGGGATTCTGTGAAATGTCCTAGAGAGTCTAAGGTTAACAAATGCTCTTTAATGTCCAAACGCTCTACAGTGTCCAAATGCTCTGAAACGTCAAAATGCTCTAAAATGTCCAATTCCTTCGAAAAGTTTTGCCGTCGGAAGTCTGATATGCCGGTGAAAGTTTGTAAAGTCGTGTGGATCTGGAACGCCCCATAAAAATATCTATAAACACCTGTACCCACCCACTCGGTCTGTGACGAGCTATAAGTTCATGAACGACGAAGTCTGAGCTCCATGGAAAGTTTGGTTTACGGATGAATAGCAAGTGTTGGAGGGGAGGAGGAGGAGGGGGAAAAAAAAAATAAGGTCAAACCTCACTTGCTGTTTGGAAAGTTAGTTCAACCTAAAGTTAATCGGGTCAGGAACACGATGAACGTCGGAGAACAAACTTTGCTCCGCGTTTCTCGACGGCTCTGTATATAGATAGCATTTTGAACAGGAGACAACGCATGGGTACAGTACATACAGCCATGGAATTCTGTGGCTAAAGAAAGGAAGTCTACAAAGAAGTTTGTGGTGGACCTTCAGTGACTCTGTTAACTATGAGAAGGAACGTTGCAGAAGTCGCTCATGCATTTGGACTGTCTTATCTTCCCTAAGGCAAAGAGACGGTTTCAAATGATCCATCCAACGCTTCGCGTGTGTGTGTGTGTGTGTATATCTTTCAGAGGGCGCCAACCCCCGACCAGAGCTTTCTTCTTTTGACGTTGGTCTCTCGCGAGAGGAAATTAGGCTCGATTTACTCTAGCGGGACGGCTGATTAAATATTAATTAATGCATCCATAAAGCTCAGATAACACTCCTGTTTAGCTGCTCAAGATGCGCGATAAACATGTAAAGCACTGTAAACATAAAGCATTCAGTATAGAGAATATAAAGCAATGATGATAATAAAAATATGAATGTGAAAAAAAAAGATCCTCTGAAAGGTTACTGCAAAAATATATTAGGAAATCCATAACCGTCTTTTGTTAAATGTCGTGGGCGCAGCTTTTCGAAAAGCATCCATTTTCTCTCTTTATTTGCTTTAACATATCTCTTTTCTTATGCTAATCTTGAGTCCATGCTAGATTCATGCAGCTGGATTTAACTGTCGTGTCTTCATATCTCTTTTTTTTTTTTTTACTGTATGTATGCCTTTCAATCTCAGAATTGAATTTATTCTTAAGACTTTCTTTCTGTCCAGTCAGCGAAGGGTAAATAACTTGTAAGATATCTTGGTGCGTGTGTGTGTGTGTGTGTGTGTGTGGGGCTGGGGCGAGGTCAGTGGCCTAGGCTGTCTCAAACAACTTCAGCAAAGGTTTAAGGACGTGGATGTTGTTCTAGTCCTAGGGTCTGATTACTCCCGCTAGTTACTGATATACAAGCTGAGTACACAAGGAGATGATAATTCAATATATATATACCCTTATTTTTCTCTGTAACTACGATGGGTATCTGCACAAAAGTGACATGATTTCTCTTTTTCTTTCTTCCTTTCAGGTTCTTAGCGAACGAGATGGCAAAATATGATGGCAGTATATAAGAAGCTTTACATACTAGATGTATCTTACAGAAATACTTTCTGAAGCTACGGGAGTTTTTCAAAAGGCAGTGATAAGGAGAAACACTGTCATGCGCAAGCAAAGCGTAGGACAAACTTGGGAGATTTGTATAGCAAGGAGGGAAGGCCGTGAGACTCTGCATGACCGCGTAGTTATACTTAATGTTGATGTCTGGTGCCGGAATATACGCTTATATGGGCAGGGTGCACATGTTACGCTGAAATACAGGCAGATTCATAGACGTATGTGGATTTAGAGAGGCAAATATGAAAACACTTAGCAGTGTGGAATATATGTACACACACACACACACACACACACACATATATATATATATATATATATATATATATATATATATATTTTTTTTTTT
>JAYMFT010282763.1:0-10468 GCA_038088735.1 Panulirus argus | reverse complement strand
AGTCGAGGGCAGAAGGGGCTGGAGGAGAGAGAGAGAGAGAGAGAGAGAGAGAGAGAGAGAGAGAGAGAGAGAGGGACGCGCGGATGATACGGATGATGTGTGGTGAATTACTTTCTAACTCAGGGAAATATAAGGATTTTTTTTTTCTAAATAAAACTTTTCTGTCTCTTGTACCATATATAAGTTCTGTCATTTGTTCATCACTTAAAGGAATTTGAGATAATAGGCAGCAGAAGGAAGAAGAAGAAGAAGAGAGAGAGAGAGAGAGAGAGAGAGAGAAGATTAAATGCAAGATGAACTGATTTGCCAACTAGCTTAGGGTTCTGTTAGAATAAGAGAGAGAGAGAGAGAGAGAGAATTCATTTTGTCAACGATGTGGTTTGCGACATAGTTCCGGAACTTGCGGCCATTCATGAGATAGATAGACGAACACCATCCTGTATTTCCTGAACGTAATAACAGAGCCTCAGACATACGTATTCTAAACTGATATCAAAACAGAATGATTTATGACGGCAAATACTTCATAATGAGAAATATACAGCCGATGAGACTACGCTCCAAGTTCACAGGGAATGTGTGTAAACTGTCTCTCTTCTCTTGTGTGTGTGTGTGTGTGTGTGTGGGGTTTGTACACCAACTTGGCATTGATTGCCAGAATTCGTTATGGACCTTCCAGGCTCGACTTCTCCAGAGAATTAGATTAATCTAATCGTATTTACAGCCAGGACTCTGGTCGCTCCTGGCAGACGACTGGTTAGTCCACACAACCTCGTTTTTTTTTTTTTTCTGGTCATCGTGGTCAGAGCATATTTTTACCAGCTCTCCCGTGCTAATAATAAACTTGGCGTGAGTATTACCCTAGACTCCATCCCTCTCTTATCTATTCACTCATTCCTCATTCGTATACTCACCCGTAGGTATTCATAGGTTCATTGATTCCGAGAATACCGTAGTATGTGTGAGAACGCCTTTCCTTTATTCATACATCGTTTGGAGTTCTCTTCTTCTTCTTTATCAGCTTGTCCAGTCTTATCAAAAATGCAGATGTCCTTCTTGAGCACTGGGACAGGATACGCCTCGCTTTCAATACACCCTGCAGACATTACGTCTTGTTCTTGACACCTCTTTCCTCAGAGTTCCTGGAATTCTTATTTTTATTCGTAGAGTGACTGACGTGGCCAGAGGCAAAAACATGTCCTGGTCAAAAGCCATTTCGGATGAAAGACATAAAGTGAGAGGAAAAGGGAGTTAGAGATTAATCAGGGCTCCGTATGCGTTATTGGACCAGACTCGTAAAGGTAGAAGAGTAATGCGAAGAAGGAAAGGCAGAAGGAGGAAAGAGAATTCCAAAGCTTAGCCATTCGAGAGAAGAAATCCATATCGTAACGGTCGATGCTCGATTTAGCTGGTCTTCACACAGAAACTGTGGGAAGCAGCTGCTAACTAAGTGCCTCGCATCGAAGTCCTGGGGGCGTGGACACGTGATGTAAGTGTACTATATCATCCTCTAGTCGGCCGTTTCTCTCTCTCTCTCTCTCTCTCTCTCTCTCTCTCTCTCTCTCTCTCTCTCTCTCTCTCAAGTTGAAGACCGCAGACTTGGACGGAACTCCTCGTTCGAGTCTTTGCTCTAGCGAAAAGAGAAAGAAGGAAGGGAAAACAGATCACAGGTAGTCGTCGACTTACGACCTATGCGACTTACGACTGACCACATTTACGACCACCTCCGTACGACAGTTTCGGGCCGGCTTCTGGCGCTGCCAGGAGGCTGGGAAGCTAAGTGCTGGGGGCGCTTACATCATTCCCGCGCCTAGCACAAAGCTCCCAGCACAACACACTTCCTCCTGTGTTTGTTTGTCTTTCACTTTAGACGAACATAATAACAATAAGATGATTCAAACTTGACGAACATAACAATACAAATCAAAACTGTGTAGAATGTGTTGAAAGATGATGACTACTAAGACAGTGGTAATACAATGGTTATAACAATAATGAGAAAAGAAAATGTTCACAAAATATGACATAAGGATGATTATGATATCATTAAACTGTATAATATACCTAAGATAATTATAACATAGGTCGACTTACGACCAGATCGACTTACGACTGGTCTCTCGGAACCGATCACAGTCGTAAGTCGACGACTATCTTTATAAGGTTATACTTTTTTTTTCTTCCTTTCCTTTTGAAAAGCGGCGAGTCATTGCTCATGGGAGACAAACATGATTTATGATGTAGAAAGAGAAGGTTGAAAAATGAATCATGGAAAACAGGATTTGAAAAGATAAAGCGAGGAGGATATGAGAGTTAGTGTAGTTGTAGTGTTGGGTGTTGGTTGTTCTCTACTGTTCTTGCCTGTTCCTCGCAATGATACTGAATTGCTCATTGGCTGGGAAGGTCATGCACAAAATATATAGTAAATATGATACCCACAGTGAAGCGTGTGGAGTTGTAACAGATGAAAAAAGGAAAAATCTCAATGGAGATAAAAAGATAACGTTAAATTTAATAGGGGTGAATGAAGAACTGAATGGTGTGTACTGTTGTATGTGAGATTGAATTGGGCTGCTCTAGTATCTTTCAGTATGAATATATTAACACCGTAACATCTCACACACACACACACACACACACACACACACACACACACACACACACACACACACTATACAGTAACTATGCTTGCGCATGTGGATGGCAAGGAAAAAAAGGACCCCTCTGCTACGTTGCAAATCCTGTTTTGGCATTTTGGTATATTACCATCACGAAGGTGTCATTACAACTGATAACTTGGCGTGTTTTTCGTTGCGTTGAGTCAGTTTGCGGACCTGTCATTTGCCCAATAACTTTTGTACTGTGTTCCAGGTATTACACGACGAAAGGCAAGTCAAGTCTTTCAGGAAGTGGAAAGCGTGTTTATGTAGGTTTGCTGAAAATTACTTCACCTCATCAAATCAGTGCACAAAGCAACAGAGGTGCCTTGAGTCTATATCTGTGCCGTCTACGATAAAGTTTAGTACAATGTGTGTTTCTTGTGTTGATTTGATTTCATATAAGTGCAGTAGAATCTTATATCTTCTGTTTTACAGTGTGCTTTTTCAGTCAGACACGAGTGGTCAGTAGAAATGAAAAGGCTAATCGTGTATCTCTGAGTCGAAATACATTTCTATGGGCAATTGATGACCTATGATCATGCAGTAATCTTGTGATCCAGTAATCTAATTTGCTTTAACTACAGTTATCAAATATGTAAATAATATTTGCTAACCTTTTTGCTGACTTCCCACACCAGCAGGTCGATTGTCAATGACCAGCGGTCGAACGCGTCTACAGTACAGAACCAAGGTCTTCATTGTACACGCACAGACCTACATTGTGCCGTACGGTGACAGCGTAGAGACCGAGCCGCGTGCCCCACGTAAATTAATATGACATTGGTTTGTGTCTGATTCACGATGGAGGTGGTCATCATCGGTGGCGCCAGAGAATTTCTCGTTTTTTCTTTTCCATGTGGCGTGCGGTTTGACAGGAGGGATTATTTACCGTTTAGTTAATTTCTTATTACTGGCGTTAGTCGCCAGAGCGTTTACACGTCAGGTTGTGTAAAGTCTTACTGGTGTGGATGAATTATTATTTGTCCAGACGAAGTTGCAGCGACACTCTTCCCTCTCTCTTCTCTCGTCCGTTTGTGTGTATAAATACACGAAAGGAAGAGCGATAACAGTCATGGTTTTGTAGGAGGTTGTGCTATTGCAGCTGTTTTTTGTGGTATAGAACATACTTAAGGGCTGGTTAAGTGGGTTTGTTCAGTAGAAAGTGATAGGACCACATTGCTACTGTGTTGGTTGGTTGGTTGGTTGGCTAGACTTTAGGCCTTTCAACTGCCCGGCCGTCAACGTCAAACTGCATCCACCAACTCCTTCGTCAGGTGTTAAGAATAATTCCAAGACTTCAGAATCAAACTCGTGTTGACTTTAGCACTAAATTCTTAAGATTTGTATAAGTATCTTGAAAACCTAGATGAAAAACAGTATGACACATTTTAAATAAAATGGTGCATATGAAAATACTTACTCCAGTTTATATGTAAATGTATGTGGCAATATAATATACTTAACATCTAGAGAGCTAGAGAGTGAATTTGAACGGACGAGGCCATTATTCGATTCTTCCTGACGCCTCCTGTTTTATAACAGGAAAGGCAAGTAGGCATGATGCAAAAGAGAAAAGAATATCCCACCCAATTTCACTATACTCTAGAGTAATTTTTTCGAAGATATCTTCGGAAATCCTTATGAGAGTTGAGCTATATTAGTCATTGAGACTAACGTCTTTAAAGTTAAATATCGGACTTTGAGGTGGTATTTTAAACAGTATGATGATATACCACATTCCTGAAAGTCATTCTCACATATCACAAAAGATGAAAAAATATAGGAAGACAGACAGACAGACACACAAACGCGAGCGCAGACAACGAGTAATTACATATCGCCTTCAAGGTATCAAAAAACAAAGTGTGTCAAAAAATTGGCCAACTTGCCACATTACATGTCATGGGAGTGTTCCGGCAGAGCTCGCCACCTCACTAATCACTGTCATGCAACCTCATGACGGGTACCGACCGCTAGACAACCTCGACATTCAACATCATGCAACCAAATGATTAAATAAAACCCTAGTACCTACCTGCCTCCCCCAACATCCAACATCATACGACCACATTCAGCGTTGTGAAACCTCCGCATGATGTAGTCCTACCACTGGACGCCTCTACATGCAACATCATGACTGAATTCCACCAGTGAACGCCTCAACGTTCAACATCATGCAAACGCACGACAGAGTTCTAAAAGTGAACGCCACTACATGCAAAAGCTGAACGCACACCACATCTTGCAGTTTTTGGCACCACATATCTCAATTATTTTTAATTACCCTGTGATGATACTTATCACCCTTGATAAAACAGAAGGTCAAAAGGTCAGAGTGATAGCTGAAACTATATCATTAATTATTTACTCTTGGGTACTATTTGTGGTTTGGGTGAATTGAAAACATTCCGTCTCATTATAACCACTTTGCTTTAAGAGACTAAATTCGTTAATCAGGAGACATTGCAGATATGGAGTTGTTTTTCATTTTGTCTTTCAAGTTGTTCCTTGAGTCGACTGAAGTGAAGCAGAGTAAAACGGTAGTCAGAGGCAGGCGGACTAAAGGTGTCGGATATGTGCTTGTTGTAGTTGTGGGAGAGTTACTGGAAATCATACATATAAACGAATACGTACACAGAAGAACATGGACGTACCCAGAATCTAGACACTCAGAACAATCACCGGCGTCTTTATTTATAGAAGTTCCACTTCCACTTCCTCCTTATGCCACTCTGTAAGCAACCACCAGCACCTCCCCATATAGAAATTAGAAACTCACCCCTTCCTCTTCACTTCAGCGACTTTTACTCATAATTCCCTCACCTTTCACACCCATTCCTTCAATAAGGAAAACATTTGTCAAAACACATTCACACTTTGATAACTCGACAAGCACTAACCATGTACTTTCTCCTCTCACCTCCCACCCTCTTCTTAGCTTTTAACTCCATTCCACCAGACATATACCCAGCTGAATCTACACTCCCCAGACATGCAAGAGTTACACTTTCTCTTCTATGTTTTGGACACACATATCTACAACATAACAAAAGTCGATAAAGCATGTCACAAGACCCTCCATGGCAGAGTCGCACCTTCCACACGGAAGGTAGTGAACACCTGCCCCTTAGTTGCTCTGGACTCACCCCACGAGGACAGGCACCGCTTGACCTTGTGGTCCCGTCTGGCAAACTTCGCCTCCAGTCGAGCCTGCTAAAGTCTCTCACACAGCCTTCCAGCCCACCCGTCTCCGTACCACTCTTCTCGAAGCTTTCCTATCTCTGAAAAATCCTCATTCAGATCAAACGACGTCTTATGAAATAGAAAATAAACCCACCGGTTTTTCCATGAGGAGTTCTTAAGAGAGTGAAGGAAGAAAACTTCATGAATTAAATGCATATGAAAAGAGTTTTTGAATTAGTCTGTAACTCCAAACCACGCTGAAAGACTTTAAGGCACAAATTTTTTTCCTATCTTACGATAAGCGTAAGTCAGACCTATTTAATAATACCGGTTTTCTTAAGCCACAGTTGGAAAATACCGATGTATAAACATTCATGGAAGCTTATCGTGTATCCTATAAAAGAGTTTAATTCGATCCAGACGCCTGAAGACGGCAAACAAAACACTTGTTTGTTCTTGACGTTATCTCCACTTCTGTTGAAGGTGGCAGTGGTGGTGGTGGTGTGTGTTTTGAGTCTGGAAAGAAGAAAGGTTACGTAGAACGTCTGGAGTCTGATTCCAGGGGGTTTCAAGCATGCGCTGGTGTCGAATGCAGAGACTATACCTGGAAAACTTGGTGATAACGCTGTGGTGTTCCTTCCATCTTTCTTTATCGTCCAGAATGACTTGGTGAAAACTTAATAGAGTGGACAGCCTGGAGGGGGCTGGAACCTAGTGGTTGAAATATACTGGACACCCTAGAGGGGGCTGGAGCCTAGGGGCTGAAGTAGACCGGGCAGCCTGGAGGTGGCTGGAGCCTAGTGGTTGAAGTGGACTGGACAGACTGGAGGGGGCTGAAGCCTAGTTGTTGAAGTAGGCTGGACAGCCTGGAGGGGGCGGGCTGGAACCTAGTAGGGTTTGGGGATGGTACAAGGTTGAAAGCAAAGGGTGACATGCACAAATACGATCTTGGATTAGATGATGCTGTCGTGGTGGTTGGCGTTGGTCCAGTTCTGGAAGTTATTAAGGGCGTTTTGTAGGGCTGGATAGTCGGTAGTAGAGCTTTTGTAAACGATATTATTGGCAGAGTCTTTGACGAAGAGGTGCGCCCTATTTTTAGAGTTGCGGAGAAGCGCAAGGGTTGAATCTTTATGCCCTGTTGTGTGTTCTTTTCTACGTTCTCTCTTCTGTGTGCGGACAGTTCCCTTGAAGTTTTGGACTTGAATTGATTAACTGATTTGTTTTTTGGAGTCGAACTGCCGCACTTTTGACGCCTGCGGTCAACACACAGCTTTCGAACGGCAGTTGCTCGACTTCTGTGTTGTGGTTTATGGAAAATGGTGAAGCGGTTGACATGTTTACCTCACAGTCTACTTTGCCAATGTTATCATTCATTGGATACCTCACAGTTGTGTAGAATTCACTAAAAAGAAAAGATTGAAAGAGATTGCTTGTGCTCATTCGTAAAGATGAATAGATAAAAACTAGAAATAAAGCCCAGACGGAATTCAGTTCATATCTCATCTCTAAGAAGTGTGAACAGAGTCTTTGACACAGTACACAGACGGGTCGTCTAACAGTCTTTCTCTGCTACGCGTCTGTTCCCTAAAGGACACAGAAATCGTCGTCTGACTTTAGCCTATCGCTGTTTGCAAATCTCTTGTCGTATTCATTAATTGAGTAGGATTAGATGCAGTGACTGGTAATGTTGTAAGTTAATCACCTAATGCATAAGATTAGTTAAAGTTATAACATTCAAACATAATGATTAAACCTGAGTGATAGAGGAAAATAAAAATTAGGGAAAAATGATTTTCAGAATACGGGGAGTTGGTATTATAAAACCCTTCATCAGGTATATGAAAACATTTATAGGATCTGTTTCTAAAACCATCCGGATCGGAACAAATCCTGTCAAATCACTGCTGTGCATAAAGAACATTATATATATATATATATATATATATATATATATATATATATATATATATATAATATATATATTCAAATGAAATTCTCCCCCGGGAAAGGGTAAGATTAAACGTAGAATCATTTACTTTGCGCTGTGATTTGGCACTGCAGTTACCGTCTGTCTGTCTTTATATATGCATGTGAAATGGAGTGAGAGGTGGTAGGTAACTCCTCCTGCATAAGGTTGAATTGCAAGTGAAAAATCACTTTTAGCAAAGCTAAGTCACTAGGAGTAAAGTCTCGTCAAAGAACTTTTACTCCAAGGGAGCCCACACATCCCTGCTACTTGAAGTAGCGCAGCCTTGGGGCCGCAAGAGCCTCAGGAAAGACATCGTTGGTTACACCAGGACTCTTTCTTAGAAAATGGGCCTGGGGTGATTAAAGGTAGATGAATATACAGGTGTTAAAAATGGCTTACGGATCGCCATGATATATCAGAAGAGATCTGTATTTTAATAAGAATATTCCAGAATACTTTTTAAACGGACAGAAAAACAGCATATGTTTTTCATGTCTAAATGATTAATTTCTGGGTAAAGGTAAAGAAAAACTCATTTAATCTTCACCAACGCTAGATAATGACAGTCATGGACACTCCATGCACCTCACAGTAATTAGACTCGTTTGCCGCTGTCAATGTAAGGAAAAGAATTGTCTGCATATCCCTTTGGCCATGGTCTTTGCTTGATTCATATGGCTTGGTCATCTCGGGTATATGTGTTGTGCATCGAGGTTTCAACTCTACCAAGGTAGCGCCAGAAGTCTCACATTTAAGATCGGAAGAAGTTTCCAACCTTTAAGAGAAAGAGTTTAAAGAAATCCTGCAAGACATGGCACACTATTTTGTCACTTAATGATATGACACCTCAAAAAGCTTTCCATCAAATGTCCCCTCTTCGCCTCAACAACTGGATCGATGAGACTGTATGGTACTGTTATGAATCAGCCGTATCATACCTGACGGTATAATCACCTGGTGACTCGCGGGTATGAAGGAAAAAAAAAAGGTAAAGACCCTTTGTGATCTCTCTCTCTCTCTCTCTCTTCCTTTTGCTCCACCGGACGCTAGATAAGTACGTACGTCTGGCACGGTATACTTGCTGTTGCTAGCTTGAACAATGAATCCGAAATCCTTTCAGTTCTCAAGGCTTCTTTTGCTTTACGTCTTTTAAAATAGAGCTTATTGAACCTTGAAATATATGTATGGTAAAGGATTGATTAACCTTTTACTGCACTCTGTTGTTTATGATTCCAGGAAGATATCATTAGTGTAAAACCACCAAAGGTGTTTTTATATCTTAGGTAAAAGGCTTCTGTCTCAAACAGAAGTCGTCAGAGAGGCTAGTGTATGTGGTCTTAGAATTACGTCTCTCTCTGGTGAAGAAGGCGTAAGGCTGACTCTTAAAGGTAGAGAGGTTGTACGAAGGGAGAAAAGAGAAAGAATGAAGAGACTTCAACAGCTCAGCTGATCCAGGAAAGAAGGAGGTGTTTATGTGCGTCTCTGAGTATTGATGTTCGTTTCATCATGCAGGTGCTTTTGGACTCTGCTTCAGTGAGGTTACACAGCGACTGGAGAGTCACCTTTGGTTAGGCCACATCAACGTCAAAGGAGTCCATCCTAAATCTGCTGCAGAATGTAGCGTTCGTTGCCTTGAAGCTTCGGGTGCTCCCAGACGAGGCTTCCTTAAGTAATAATAGTCTTTAGTGGAAGGGGTTCTTGGGTTGTATGATAATGATAGCATCATTCACCCACAGGATGTAAGTGTGTACCAAGAGTTTGTGCTACAGACGCCGACAGAAAGCAAAGTCTTCATACTCGGTAGGCTTAGCTAGCTAGCAACCCATAGGCCTAGTATGAACGCGGGACAAGAATATACACGAGTCACGTACGGCAATTTTTTTGGGGCCACCCTTTTTAAAGTGGTAATTGGCTGCTTGGTCTGATGGAACGACCGCAGGCGTCATTAGGAAGTGGATGTGTGCGAAGTCAGAGAATCATGGAAAGTGGTTTGCTGGAAAGAGAAGAGCTGTTGAGATTCAGCACAGGTGTGGCAAAGCAACGTGATGATGCTACCAGCAAAGAAAAAAGAAAAGAAAATTACTACTTTTTTAACCCCATGAGCACGACGGGACAAACCTTGGGTATGATGATTTGACCTTTAACCTGACCCTAAATGGTCATGTTTTATAAAGGTCAAGCCATCATACCCAAGAGTTTCGTTCTTGTCGTCGTTAAGATAGCCTTACCGTCGCGGTCTCGCTGTTAACGTCTGAAAAGCGCTCAGGGTAAAGACACTCTTGAGCTTTCTTCTTCCAGGAGATTAAGGGATGAAGAGGTCATGACTTCGTGGCATTATAACCCCAGCACCTTGCTATTGATCTTTGGCCACAACCACCATACTCACCCTATGTATACCTGGAGGCTGCGCTGGGGGAAAAAAACGAAAAGTCTCCCTTTTCAAAATTCATGACCAAGAGACTGTTGAGAGGAAATTCCTGTAGGTTGGTGCGGTACTGAATATGCCAGTGTTTATTTTTAATGTTTGCTTAAATAAATAATGACATTACTACGGCTTTGCGGGCTGAGAACTCACGCTCATACAAACATATATATATATATATATATATATATATATATATAAATATATATATATATATATATATATATATATATA
>JAYMFT010282752.1:0-10468 GCA_038088735.1 Panulirus argus | reverse complement strand
GAGAGAGAGAGAGAGAGAGAGAGAGAGAGAGAGAGAGAGAGAGAGAGAAGGGGGCAAGGTCTTTGCGTCTTCCATTCCTTTGTCTTGAAGAAACGCATAGAATCATACTTGATGACTGTCTGGCACGGACCCTTGTCTTATGAAGGCATGGCACGGACCCTTGCCTTACACCGGCCTGTCCTTTGTATGACCAATACTATATAGAGATACAGATGACTGTCAACACTAAACATAACCTCCCAGTCTGGGAGATGGGCGGGGCACTGCCGTGAGGAATCGACTTCAGCAAAAGCGGTAAAATCTTGGAAAAGACTCACAAGCCAGCGAGTCGTCGTGTGTCGCCTGTGGTAGGCGCTCAGTACCTCAGTCGTCTGTACTATCAGCGGGAAGAGGCAGTGCTCTGCCAGAAAGTCATCTGTTGGTCTCTACCCCAAGGGAGGGCCTCTCATACCTCGTCAGGAAATCAGTTCACAGAGCTGTGGCCGGATGCAGCTGGATGGATGGATGTTGTTCTAAGAATTGTTGTGTGTCATCAGCAGCCGCTTTCAGGGCGGCTTGGACACTTTGGTTAGCCAAGCACCCGTATGATGATAGTGGTTAGCCAGGCACCTGTGTGATGAGTGTAGTTAGCCAGGCATCTGTGTGGTGAGAATAGTTAGCCAGGCACCCGTGTGGCAAGACAGAGGCCTGTGGTAGGTATCCGTGACTGTGTACTTGTTAAGAATCTTATTTCATTTTCATAACACAAGAAGAAAACGTCATGTGGAATGCCACTGGTAGATCAAGGCTCAACATCCCGCAGCGTTACTCTGTTCTTTACGGACGTGACCCGAAAGTATAACGGGGCAGACGTGACCCGAACTCCCAGGAAGTTATGTGAATTTCAGGGAACCAGTTGGAGATCAATATCACCTACGAATATTTCCTTTCATAATACATTTGCATCTGATGTAAAGTGCGTTTCGCCAAGCTTCGTAAAGCCACAGCAGCTTGTTTACACACTGAACACTGTGTGCCACACTCACTGAATTCC
The DNA here is from genome assembly GCA_038088735.1 of Panulirus argus. Classification (NCBI taxonomy): domain Eukaryota; kingdom Metazoa; phylum Arthropoda; class Malacostraca; order Decapoda; family Palinuridae; genus Panulirus; species Panulirus argus. The sequence goes on along the minus strand of JAYMFT010282752.1, from coordinate 9,435 downwards.
AGCCTTGGAAAGCACTGCAAATGGCTTCTTGCTAAGGTGTTTATTATGCTCTGGAGACCTGCTTAGGCTCGCTTGCCATTCTGAAGAGTTTATAGATAGCAATATTATCTTGCTTCATAGATGATGGAGTAGATTCCTCTCCAAACAGAACTTAATTAAGATCGGTATCGCTAGTATCACATGCTATCATGATTCTCGAACGAGTGCCGAGCATTGCAATTACTTCATGGGGATAAATGGCTTCAGGTCTCAGGTCAGCACAGATTTAGAGCAGCCACCAACCTGCTGCAGGTGCTAGACCTCCACGATGGAGTTATGGGTTGGTGGGCCGTCGGGACTAGTCTTGGGATAGGTTCTCTTTTTTCATGTATACATTTATGGCATTGCTTTAATGGGCTGTGTTGTAGGGCATCGTAATTCAGAGACACCGCAAAACTCGGAGTTAAAACTAACACAAAGTGAACGTCTTCACTCGAAAGACGACGGAGAGACATTGGCCTCAGAAGTGCGGGACGAATTCTGATCACGATAATTCCAGTGTGTTCAAACATCGACAGTCAAATCATAAACACAAACTGGAGAATAACTTCCGTTGAGCTACGTAACTTGAGCAAGGAAAAAAGACTTACATATGATAATCTCCAGCGCCATAATGGCTAGTAAGCAGTGGGTTTAAACCGTATAGAAAAAGGCCGAGAAATTTTTTGGGCTTCTTTGGCAGGGCAGTTGAATTTAAGCCTGCGAAAATGATCGTCACTGTTAACAGTTCACTAGTGCGTTCCCTCCAACTGTATAGTTTCCAGTTGCGGCTTCCCTTTTAGTAAGACATTAGTAGAACAGAATCAGCACAGCGGCGAGGTGTGTAGACGTCTCCCGGCCTGGGAAACACATATCCTCCGAAAGCAGTTGAGAAGACATAACCGATTTGGGTTAGAGAAAAGTTGCTTTAATAGGGGTATTTAGAATTACCTTGGTCTCAGCAGCTGTTAATATTAGAACAGTGGTTTTTAACCTTTTTTTTTTTTTCCTCCCCCTCCCGGCCGTCTCCCCCATACGAGTTGGCCTCTGACCTATCCCCCCCGCACTCCATGTTTAATTGTATAAGCAACAGTGACAGTTCGTTGAATGTGTTTGATATCAAAATTAAAACGGAGCAGCCATCTGCCAATTAAGATTATATTTCTTATGATACTTTATGTAACAAGCTGTTGTTCATGTATTGTGTACGCTCGTTTGTGTGTGATTGCTATCTGTGTGTTGAGAGTTGTACACGTGTTGCCACGTTTCTTAACCTTGTATATGTTTCATGCCTTTACTCCTATGAATGTAGTGTACACACACACACACACCCAGCCTAAGCCAGACACCCATTTATCGACCAGCCCCGAGGGGAGGATGAGCACTGGGTTGGGTGTGGGCCGACTGCCGCATCCAAGATGCGAACTCGTGCGGGTCCGACCTCGGGCTGTCCCGTGGTGACTCATGGTCGGTAACGCTAACCATTACACCAGTTGCTCTACCTATACTACCTGATCCAGGACGAGTTTTACCTCTTGTCCTGATGTTTTAGCAACCAAGATTTCTCCGCGAGGAAAGACTGACAGGTCATTGCATTCAGGGGTCTCTTGCTACACCAGTGTCATGGAACCCCCAAACATCGGAACATCGATGGTGAACCATGAATGCAAATCCCCCAACATGTGAGTTCCAAGACAAATCACAAGACCCCAGATATGCAGTTAAAGAGTAGGAGACCTCGTTGCCTTTTGTATCCGGCAGTTCTTTACTGGAAAAGAGAGGGAAAAAAATAATTCAGTTGTTGCTTCATTGTCAACAAAACGAATGAATGCCAAGAGTGGAGTCATCCACTTGAAGTACAGGAAACTCGCTTTTGTTTTTATTTTTTTAATTTTGCTATGACATTATTTTTATTGTCTTTTGATAACAGTGATACTCTTGTGTTCCTATCAGAAATTGTATATTTTTTTTCATTTTCCACTTCTGCTTTCAACTCCTGACACTTGTCTGTACTATTGCTGGGCAGACGAGGAAAATCAGATACTTGGCAACAATGCTGGTTTCCATTTGTTGGAGGAGACCTGAGCCACAAGATAACTTGCCTCTTGACCTTTGTCACTTGCTGTCATTACCTTTTTAATTTCTGAAGCCTTTTTTTTTTTCCCTGTTTTTGTGAGCTTAAAAGTATCTTAAGATAATCCTCAATTTTACCTGTCATGGTTTCCATATTACCTGAAAAATGCTCTTACTTCTAAGCTGGTCCCATGACACTTCGCCAGCCTCCTCCACAGGCAATACACAGTGGTACGGGGCAGACGCAGTGCAGCCCACGGTGTAGGGAACGTGTCATTATACTGGCGAACTTTTGTGTTGTTCTCTGGTTGTGCCACCTGGACTTCGTTCCTTCAAATTTCGTTGGCTGTCCACATTTCTCACGTCTTCAGTAGGAATTGTGCTGGTGTGGTTTCTCAAGGCACCTTGCTGCATTATTTTATTCTTGTGATGCCTAAAAATCAATGATGTTAGCGTAGTTAATGATGACAGATCAGCAGATTGCAGAATATTGGCTGATTGCAGCAAGGGTCGACGTAAAACTATAAACAGAATTCTGCAATGCACTCGAGCCTCGCTTTCAACGCGTCCAGATCAGGTTTTCCGCTGATTGTTACGAGTTGTCAGACTTCTGGAAGAATTCGTCAGTACCTTGTTGAAAAATCGGTAATTTGTTATCTTTTCTTTCAAATAACCAATTTCTCCTGTAGTAATTTATCTCTCTCTCTCTAACAGCGCCTTTTCTAAACGGTTAACCTTTCGTGTGGATCTGAGAGATGAAATTCACTATTTTTTTCCTCCTCACGAAATATCTTAACATTTTGCTATTGAAATCATCGTGTTTATTTATGGTAGGGGAGACGGCGCGGATAGCTTAATACCCTAATCCTTACCCTCATCACGGACATCTCAAACGTTATGTATATATCTATGCGCCAAAGTCAAGTACTTAGTTTATGGACCAGGTAATATGGAAGGTTTGAGAGAAAGCCTTGAGAAGGTTCATCTATAAATAAAATACAATGAAAAATAAGTTTCGTTTGGCAAGAGGACGGCGTCGTGACATGAGAAGTGGTTGGTGTGGGTAAGGACCGCGTCTCCCGGAGTTTGCACATATGATCCCAGCCCAAGATGGAGACTACTATTCATCATCTCACCAGATACTGTGACGCTACCTGATGAAGCAGACGTTTTCTTTCTAGTCATGAATTATTTTTCTCTTCACACGCATCTTTGTGGCAGCCAGCCGGTTAAAAGACCTCCGTTTTCTGTAATATGAACTACTACCGGATCGCCATAATATTTTATCATTATTACAGGATTTCGCGGAACCTTTGACATATGCTCACGGAACCCTTGGGTATCCTGGGAACTTTGCTTGAAAAGCACAAAAGCCAAACTCTCTCTTTTATGACATTCTTTTTTACTGTCTGTATATTTATACAAATGACTACAGGGGAATGCAAACAGAAAATGACCACTGGCTCCTTGCCAGGCTGTTCACGGCAGTGGAATAGATTAGAAGAGTGGTTCTTAACCTGGGAGAGGGACGGGTGTCGAATGCTTAACATGTTTGACTCAGTTATGTATATGTTCCCCATAAAATACATAGGCATTTTTTTGTCAAGTTTATTATTTGTTGTTTGTTAATATAAAAGATATTGAACTTTCTCATGCTGAAGTTTGATGTGTTTATTTATCCAGTCTAGAAAGCCATTAGAAACTTTGAAAGTGGAAATGTTGAAAAAAAATTTACTTTTAGGGATCAAGGGGCAGCATTGATTCAAGACTGACCACAGGTGCGCACGGCACACGACTCCACACACAGTAAAGCATCGCTGGAACAGAAGGACAGGTCTCATGGAACTTCATGGAACAGACCCTGACACTGGTCAAGACGTTGCTGAGAGTGACTGGCCTTACGTGAGGGCCGAGTTAGGCGCACACACACACTGTGATCAGCTGGGCCATACCTAGGAGGCCGGGCCACTGGGGTGGCGTGGCAGCCCTGACGCCCTTGTCTGGTACCGACAAACTGCGCTTTGTTATCAGTTTAGGGAAGTAAAGGGAATCAGGGATAAGGTTGAGGGTTCTAGGATAGTAGATCGATGAATAGGGAAAAAAGTGACTCGAGATCGATGAAAGAAAATGATTCAAAGGGAAAGAGGGAGGGTAGAGGAGATGGTAAAAAGGGAGGGTTTAAGGGAGAAGGAGAGATGATGAAGGGAATGTGAGATCGACCGTGGGGGGGAGGTAGGTAAAACAAGATGGCTTGCATCAGTCATTGGTAAGACGGGAGTCGTCCTGGGGGCCGAGAGTAGGAGAAGGATGGAGCCGGGTGAGGGAAGGGTGTTGGGGGTGTGGGGAGGGTGTGGGCGTGGGGGAGGGGTCACCATCCTTCACTTCTCTGTTCCTGACAGGTGGATAGAAATATTGGGGTCACGAGCCAAGGGGATATCCTGCCAGTGTGAGCAGAATACTTTGCACCGCATCTTCTAAGACAACAAACTGATTTCCAATGCTGTCGTAAGTAGCAACTTCGTTGTACTAGGTACTAGTGTATGACGTCAGTGATCCACACAGGCAACAGTATAGACGTACGTACGTTTTTTGTGTGCGTACAGCACACTTAGGCTAAAGGTTGGAGTCACATGTTTCATTGTACTATTGTGTGTGGTGTACGGAGACGTGAGGAGTATGGAGGAAGTGTGTGTGTGTGTGTGTGTTGGCCTGGCCAGCGATCCACACGACTCCCCCGCCCTCACCACCGCCCACGCCCCGCCCACACCCAACACTGACCTGGTTTGCATCTTGGAGGGTGTGGGGGAAGGGGGTTAGGTGGACGGCCAGGCCGACTTAACACCAGGTGGACGCCGAGTCCTGGACCAGGACTGTGGTTATACAGTGTAGTCGCGTGTGTGTGTGTATGTGTGTGTGTGTGTCAGGGTTTTTGTGACCTGACAAACCTGTGTAGTACTGAGGTGGAGCAAGTGTGACGCTGGGATGGGTTATGTGTAAATTTCAGGCCGAGAGTTTATTGTTCACGGTTAGGGCACCTGATGTTTATGGACTACGAAGAGATATATGACAGAACCGATAAGCGTAGCCAGTGGGTGTGGTGGAAATTTATGGAGTCGTTGGAAAGCTGTCGGGGGTGGCGCAAGACCTCTAGAGAGTCAGGCAGCGCGCGCCAGGACAGGTGGAGGCGTGGGGGCCGAGTGGCTGAGGATTGAGACTGCGGGCAGATGGGGGTGTGTTAAGTCCCTGCGGTTGGTGTCGTGTCTTGATGGATGAAGCCGAGCCCTGCCATGAATTACAGGAGGAGAGAGTGATTGGGAGTGGAAGGCGAGACTGCTGGTGTATGCAGATGTCTTTGTGAGAATGGGAGAGACAGATGAGGAGCTGCAGGATACTGTGGACAGTGAATATCTGGTGAAGAAGAGGGAGTTTAACTCCTTGAACGCTAAGGTGCGACTCTCGGATACGCAGTACGACCCTTGAGCACGATGGAACGAACCTGTTGTATGATGGCCTGGTCTTTAACCCGATCCTTAAGGTTGAGGTCTGAGGCCAGGCCGTCATACCTAAGGGTTGTACCGTAGTGCTCGATGGGTTATCGTCAAAGCTTGGTGGAATGGACTGGTGGTGTGAGGGACATGGCAGTCAGAGAGTGAAATTTCGAGTGCGTAGGGAATTGCATTAAAGCAAACGCATAACTGAGCAACGAGGCTCTGATTCATGTTCCTGTGATGCACGGGGAGTGTTATGTGGGGCTCAGCGATGACCCGGGAGTGTGGCTGTAGAGGTGAGTGCCCTCAGGTCAGGATGTGGGTGGGGGAGCAGAGTGGACAGAATGGGAAATGAGGCCTTAAACAGAGGGAGGTCTGGCTGTGAATGTGAACAATGGATTGCTAAGGGACCATGGAATGCATAATTGGAGGATGGTGTAGCTTTACCGAGGAAGGCAACAGGAATGAGAGGATCCGCAAGGGAGCTGGAAGGATAGAGTTAAGGAGTGTACGACACAGGGAGGTAGCAGGATAGACTTAAGGGGTATACGAAACAGGGAGATGGGAGGATAGAGATAAGGAGCGTACGACACAGGGAGATGACCTGGGGAAAGATGGATGACTGAATGACCCATTCTGCACTACAACGGAAGACGCTGTGTTCGATGCAGTTAGACCAAGTGAGACATTTATTGGGGCATGTGGTTTACTTCTCCTGGAGAGACTAATTATATGCTTACGAATACTTACGAAGAGACTTTGCCAAAAGGTAGGGCCAGAGTGTAGCACTGACCGAAGGAACATACAGAGTTACGGAGAACGACTCGTGTCAGTTATGTGCTGTGAAATACTATGTATGAGGTAGATTTTTGTGTTTGTGGAGAGAGAGAGAGAGAACAGAAGACCTGATGATTTGTGATGAGATGATCTGCTGGATGACAATGTAAGTCCCAATCTATAAAGGTGTAGACATAAGAGAATCGTAAAGTAGAAGACCCCTCCCTTTCTATCACTTTAGATGAAGACCGGATAGTAAAGCAGTGTTCCTCCCATCCCACCACTCCCTCCGGCAGGTAAATATCTATGAAGGAATGCCACGTGGTATTGATCGAGAACACTGAGATGGAAATGTTGTAAGAAAGGATGTGTCGAGGCAAAATATTTCGATGTGATTTCAACTCTCGAGGAGAAGAATTTTAGCGTGTAAAGTTTTAATACAATGAAGTTAAAACACTTATGCATTATACCGTCACTAGAACAGGATTATTCACTATAATTAATATCATTAAAGTATTTATCTGGCAGCGATTAAAGTCTACTGAGGGGCCCTGACAGTACCTCTGCAGCTGAAGACGTTTTGTCTTTTCCATTACGTTTCCTTCCTCCTAACTTCCTACCGATATTTGTGGTTGTTGTATCACTGTCTAACTTGAAGAAACTGCCGCGAGTTATATCGTCGAAATCATTAAGCATGTGTTTGAATACGCCTATTACATCTCTTGGTGATCCGTGCTTTGTAAAAGAAAATGGATTATATCTTCGAATATTTCTTCATGAAGCTATTGTCTGAGCGAGGGACTTAGTTTAGGTGCTTTCCTTTGTATTTGTTCAAACTTTTCTTCTTTGATAAGATTTGGTGATTAGAACTGAACAGCATTTTCTCAATGTAATCTGATTAGACTGTTAAAAAGACTCAATGTAATCTGATTAGACTGTTAAAAAGAATAACTATTGGGTCCTTTGTTTTACATTATATTTTTAGATTTTTAGTAATGAAACCTAACATTTTAAGTTGTTGCTATTTATAATTCCAAGTTCTTTTTCTTTCTTCTTGTATTTCTGTTGGTGGTGTACCAAACAATGTATATTCGTGTTTAATGTTTTTATCACCATAATGCATTACTTTTGCACTTGTCTGTACAATAAATCCATTTGCCATGTCACGTACCGGTGCAGGTGCGTTTAAAATCTCTTTGGATTATTTAAGTATTCCTTTTTCTTTGGGCTTTATTTCCTGATAGCGTGTCGTCGGCAGCTTTTGAGATTTTGCGGTTGAGTTTCGTCTGCTCATCAATGATACGGACGCATGGGTCGTAGGACTGAGCCTTGTGGTACCCCGCATGTCACGCTGAGCCAACTGGATGCTTTCCCGTTTTCATGCCACTCTCTGTTTTCCTTACGCCATTACCCATGCTGTGTGATTTCATTCTGCGGTGCCCGATGGTATTGTCTGTGTTACTGTGGACGGCATTTCGGATCTGTAGGTATATCATAACATTTGAGGGTATTTTTTTGAAAACCAGTTTTAACATTATAAATGAATATAGAAGGCTGTGGAATTTGTGAAACATTATCTTTTACAACGGAACCCAAGTTGATTTTCAGTTATTTTTTTATCGTTTACAAGAGAAATTAAGATCTTATCTTTGATTCTTTTTGTAACATTTGAATATTGTTTCAAAAGATTTTACACGAAAACGAAGTAATTTGAGACGCATTTTCTATCTCCTTTCTGAGGTAAATTGATATTTTCATTATTCTGGAAGAGAGGTCATCAGGGCTAATATATTTATTTGAATTCATTTATCCATTCTAGATATTTATGTACTTATTGCTCTGTGTGTCATGTTAGTGTAATTTCTCTATTATCTCTCTCCTAGAAGCACGTTTTGTGATTGTTGTATGTCTGAAAAATTGTCTGTAATGAACACTGAATGAAAAGGAATTAGATTGATCACGAAAGCATCTTCTTTATTTGTCCTTTGTTAAAGTACCGTTATGGTAGTATCTTAAATGCAATTCTTATACATTTAAAGTAATCATGAACATTTGAGGTATTCTTAAGGGTCCTACTTGACTTTGTGAGAAATTTTCCTTTCTTAAATTTTCTTTTACTAACTCTATAACATTCTTGGTGCAATATCTTTGTAATCATATTCCTTCCCATATCCTCTGGATTTTCACTTACTGGAAATGTCTTGTACGATTTTTCAAACATTCAATTAAATCTCTAATTCCTTTAGTCATCCAGCCAGACGTTTCCTTCACTCTTTCTTTCTGGCAATATTATCTCTCAAAGAGATTTATATTGTCTTTAAAGTCACGCGACTCTGTTGAACAGTTCAGCAATCACGAGCGTGTGTGTGTGTGTGTGTGTGTGTGTGTGTGTGTGTACACCTACTTGCGTGTACCTACGACTAAATTTTGCCTTAAGAAAAGGCATACGCGTAGCGCTCACCGCTCGTCTTGCTTGTTGAAAATACTGTTTCTCTTTGCCGCCACGCTCATTGAGTAATTATCTTTCTTGGGTTCATCAGAGACAGACTTTATCCATATTTCAAGTTTCTTTTAAATGTTTCTGTAATTGTAAAATGCATGTATCGTATTTTTCTTAGTAATTCATTTTATAGTCTGTCTTTCTTTTTGTTTCTATTTTGCAGAACTCTCGCATAATTTTTGTGCGATATCTGTACGGTGTATCCCATGCTGTTCCTGCAGACTTAATAATTCTGTTTTTCCTTGGGTGAGATGGGGGTTTAAATGCTGGACATTACTTTTGATGCCCCAAGTTTGCTGCCATGCCTGGATTATCATTTAGCATTTTTCCTCTTTTTTCGTGCCTTGGGGTTTCAGGTTCTTTCATCCCCCCACCCCCACCCCCACCCCCCATGATAGCTCATAATATGCCCGTCCCTCGATCTGGCTCGTCAAGCGTTTCTGAATTTTTTTTGCTCTCTCCCTTTCTCTGTCTTGTTTATATTTTCAGTCTCTTTGGTGACCACACGACGCAGGTGTTTGATATATATATATATATATATATATATATATATATATATATATATATATATATATATAT
>JAYMFT010282741.1:0-10468 GCA_038088735.1 Panulirus argus | reverse complement strand
TATATATATATATATATATATGATGCATTCACGAAGCAGATACATGACGATCACACATGGACTTGTAGACCATGAAGAAAAATCAAAGGAAGAAAATTTGGTTAAGCACTTTCATGTATTTCTACACATCTTCAGAAGCAAATAGTAACAAATTACAGATAGAGGAAGATATACAGAGATGCCAGTAGATGTTAACAGGAACACATCTTACACGGTACTGAAGCTGGCAGGGAGGGTAAATCCATGCGGAGTCAGAGGACACTCAGGTAACAAAACCCGACCCTACTACAGGTGTGTCAGGTCATCAAACCTCTTGTTTAGACAACATTTATTTTGCAGTGACTTGTACAAGAGGGTTGATGACCTGACACTCCCATAGTAGGGTCGGGTTCTGTTACCCAAGTGTCCTCTGACTCCACATGGGTTTACCTTCCTGCCTGCTTCAGTAGTGTAAGATGTAATCCTGTTAACATCTACTGGTGTCTCTGTATATCTTCCTCCATCTGTAATTTGCTACTATTTCTGAGAGAGATGAGGGGGGGATGTCTTGTGCTTTTATGAAAAATCACTGCAAGCACTGTTTAACTGAGACACGAAACACAATGTTTGATATGCTAAAACTCACACTATTATACATGAATGATGATAAAAAGACTTGTAAGTGTGGAGCAATTTGGAATATAAAAATATTCAACAATAGTTAAGGTTAATGTTTGGTCTCATGACTATGTCTAATATCTAGACTTTCAAGAGTGAAAACTAACTTATAACAGTTTCTGTCTTCTCATTGCAGATCTGGGAGTCACTGATGTGCTCACTGATGTGACTCTGCACCTGGCCAAGTAGGAAGCCTTCCTGTTAGAAAAAAAAAATTATAATAACAATATGTTTACAATCTCTAAAGTTTTTATTCAGTATATTTTATTCTGGTCATTTGGAATTACCGTTACAATTTACAGAATGGATTTCCATAACTTAAAATGCTGCAAAGATTTCATCAAGCTATCAAAACTTTGTGAAGAAAATAGGAGGGCATATTGTGCGAACTGCCCAAATATGAGCTCATTAACAAGACCTATGATTTCAACTGCTAAAATCACAACATGTATAATCCTTTCCTCTACTATGAATACATTATCATGGTTAAATGGATGGCTTATCTGGTTGTTCTTACACATCCAGGGCAGCCATACTTAATCAAAAAGCTACATGAAACAAGTCATACACTCTCAAACACACAAATTATTAAAACAAAATGATTACTAACCTCAGAGGAATTTGTTTTCCCTTTCACTAAGTTAACAACATCTGAATGTCTACTTTCAGGGATTCATATCACAGTTACTATTGTCACTGATACTAATTAATCAATGATCCAATTAGGGTTTCACATCTCATTGTATGTCATTCAAGATTTTTTTTGCATTTCTAATAATCAACTATGATGCAGCACTAAAGTAGTCAGTTATCAATATCATGAACCATTTCTAAAAACCACAGTCTAATACTAAAATTCTTTGTCACAGCCATTCAGAATTTGGCACAACACCTAGGCATTTAAACGTTTGCATACTGCTCCTAATGGTTCTTGTGTATTAGTACAAACCCACCATCATCTAATGCTTAATATATAAATACAGTAGTTGCACATTCTCCTACACTAAATCAACTCTACTACAGTCTTCTTGGAAGTTAGTATTTTTGATGGCATTAAGTGTTCAGGGATATCACCGTGACCCATGCAATGATTTAATAATCTCTCTTTTCCCTTTTTACTTTGTTTTCACCATTATCTAGGTAATTCACGGACATTATATTAAGCTATATTGTATGTGTGTGTTACGTATTATAATGAATATATAAAGATATGCAACGTGTGATTTTTTTGATGAGTGATTATAAACTGAGTGCCAAACTGTTTAGCATCCTTTTTTTCATGTATCATAATGCATAAATAACACTATCTAATGATAATATAAGAAGTTTTTGATGAATGCACATGAGCTGACAATGCAGGGCTGCTAAGCATCCCGTTTAATCCAGCCATTTAATTTTTCTAAGCCTTTTATAATTCATTCTTTATTATGAGCATAAAGAGCACCTGAGTTTCAATACAGGTTGTATCTCTCTAATCTGGCACTCTGTGGTCTGGCAAGTTCTATGGTCCGGCATGCTTTGAATCTGCCGCCATTAGTTTGTGGATCTGCCACCAGGGCAGCACTGTTAGCAGCACTAATGCACCAAAATCTGTTTAAACTGCAGCCAAGGTAATCAACAGTCCTCTTAATTTCTTATAGCCCCATAACAAGTGTATAATGCTTAAGAATTTGCCCTGTAACGGTGTCGTATGCCACAAAAAACCCTTGCCCAAGATATTGAGGAGTCTCCATTAGGGGGTAAGGATTCCAAAAAAAAAGGTAGCAATTCCTGGCTGGAGAAATGCTGCAGGAACACATGAAACTAAGCTGATAGTAACTGGTAAGAGTGTTCAACCGAGGGCTTTAAAGGGGTCAATTACCGTTTTCCGGTATTTTCTGAGGTCCAGCAATGGCCAGGTCCCAAGGTTGCTGGATTAAAGAGGTACAACCTGTACTTTATTTTCATATCAATCAATTATTTTCACAGCTGTCAATTGTTTTTAAGAAAAACTAGTGCCAGGTGTGGAAACTGTCTTTGTGTTGATAAAACTGTAAAAATGTAAAATTCACACTCCTCTGCAATGTAGCTGGATAATAATTCCATGTCCTAAGTAATATAATCATAGCACTAACTTCTACTATACATTCTGTAGGACAGGATAAAAAAATGGTGCACATCATACGAAGTGTGGATGAGAAAGCTGAAGTGGGTGAGCTGAAATGGTGAGAATGAGCAAAAAGAAGTTGAAAAAGAGGATATGTTTTTCAGAAATGGAAGGGTCCAGGAGAATGAGGAGACCAAATTGGAGGTGTAAGAATGGAGTGAAAGCGATTCTGAATGAATGGGGTCTGTACTTGCAGTTAGGGGAAAAACAAACATGATAGAGTGAATTGGAATAATGTGGTAAATTAAGACTGATGTGTTGTCAGTGGACTGAACCAGGGCATGTGAAGTTGTCATGGAACCCAATGGAAAGGTCTGTCAGGCCTAGTTGTGGATAGGGAACTGAAGTTTTGATGCATAGCAAATGACAGCTAGAGAATGGATATAAACAAATGCTGCCTTTCTTTATTCATTCCTGGCTCTACCTTGGAAAGAAGAGAGAGAGAGAGAGAGAGGGAGAGATGATTCTCCATATCTAGATCACCTACAAAAGTTGTAAGGAATCCTTTCATATGCATTTTATTGAAACTGTGAATTATTCCTGTAATGCTTCTAAACTGGAATGGTAAGGTACCAGTTTAAGGGCATAGCTGAAATAACTTTGGGACTTGGAATAAATGCATATCATTGAACTTACTTTTAGCAAAAGTGATTTAAACTAAGGAATGTGATTTGGAGGATTACATATCCTGCTATGATACCAGATATAGATAGTGAATAGGCTTTGATAATCTGGGGAAATTTGGGTTAAAAGTATAGGCAGAACTTCTAGAAATCAACATAATCTAAGAAATCTCGCTTAACTTCAAGCATGCTCAATTCATACATACATAGAATTCTCCTGGAAGAAGGCTTTATATTTCCTGTGTTTCCAGATCTCTTGATTCACTTCTTGGATTTTAGTGAGAGTTCAATCTGACATTGATGTTAATTAAAAAATGATATTTGAAAATATCACCAAACTTCTAGTAACATCAAAGTTAGGATATTATGATGTTCATTAAAAAAATTTTGAATGTTATGTCAGTTGAATTCAAGTGTAGGATGACAATTCGTTAAAAGTGATTAGGCTTGCAGTCTTTCTCTCTACATCTGCTTACATCAAATACGAAAGAAAGAACATTTGGTATATTTAGAGTATTATATTAGATATTAAGGTAAATCTCCACCCATGTACCAGGTTAGGTGAGGTTTTCACAGGTTCTGTTATTCTATACTAAACGTTTCACTTAACACTAACTTACATTTCACTTGAATCATCATATCCCTTATAACGCGTTTCACTGGGGGGAAAAAATTATTTTAGAACTCATGCTCCCCTGGTCTAATTCACTTTCTCTATGAACCGAGTACATCCAAACCCATGAATTATTACTGGGGAGCCCCTAAACTTGTACTTTACCAATGGAACTTTACCCACTTTTTCACTAACTACTCTCACTAAGTAACTCATTTATCACTCATTAACGTAGTGTAGAAGTATTAATCCCTGGGTATAGGAAAAGTTGCGTTATCAGAGAGATGGGGAGAGAAAACCGTTACTAAGTTAGACCTTTGCTATGTCTGTATTTATAATTACATAAACCTCATAAACACATATATGTGGGTATATACGTAAGTAGCATCTACAAATACACACGTTTGCCACTCGACTGGTATCCACCCTTTCAAAATTCTAGCGACCTGCCTGAATTAAAGTGGGGAAAATCAAGCTTTCTGAATAAACGGTAAACAAATTTCTTTCAAATTGTGATCCATGATAACTGTAAGTACAAAAGAACGTACTTGAGCATAGCCACCCCTGAGTTGTTCATATAACAAGGAAGATAACACAGCGCCAGAACAGCTGACTAACACTCCAGACGCCGCCATGCCTTACTACATATGTCCGATTCTCTCCAAACCGACGTATGCTATATTTGGACATTTTCTTCTCCCATGTATATTATCAAAATCATATATTAACGACATAATTTATAACTCTTATACGATGGAAATGTCAGATGGCCTAATACACCTCAGATATATTCTCAGACATATGGAAAAGCACCAAAGACGAAGTCAATCTATACGGATATAGGATTTAACCACAACAAACAAGGAAGGGCGCATTCCGACCTAATTCCGTTACAAGAAATCTGAATTTATTGTCATTGAACAATATGAGTCACGGGAAAATGGATTGTCTTGACCCTCTTAACAGTCAGTGATGAAGGAGCAGAGTCCGAACGTGTACAAACATTCATCGTCTTGGACATGATTTGAGCAGGGACCAAAGCTCCAAGCACGCCACTCTTTTTTTATAAGAATTTCACAAGAAGTAACTGTAAATCTTTTCCTAGTTTTATTTCTGCTATTATTGACACCATGGGCAAGCACTGACACGGCGTATAATAAAACTAGAAATTATGTGTTAAACTGATCGTTGGGTGTCAGTTTATAAATGTACGTTTAATGTGGAAGAAAAAATCATGCGTCTGACATGTGAACTTCTGAAATACGTAAAACTTAACAAATCTCCGTGTAACATCGTCTTGTAGTACAGTGTAAAGGCAACTATCACAGATATTAAGAGTTTTACATACAAGCCCCTATTGAACTAGAATGCATGTTTTGAGACTAAAAAGTAGGCAAGGTATGTGTAAAAAGTTATTTTGCGGATCATGAAGACAAGTTTACATTGCAAGACAGAAATTGTTAAAACTTTCATTTTTGGGTAACGATACCCAAGTAGTGACTTCAAATATTCCTTTCTCGCACTGCTCTTTGTAAGACTGAAGACGGAATTCAAATTTGGCTAGTTATCATTCAGGCATTACATTCCGGTAATTTAGGCTTCAAGATATCAAGAAAACTTTTTTTAAATCGATCTGTATCACTATGAGCTGATTTATGGAGTAAGAATTATCTGATATGCAGCAGCTTTCATCAAAATCAGGTAGGGGCGATCATTCCGAAAAGTTCAAAACATGAGTAGCACGCAAAACATTGATTCTCAACGTCAGCGATGTTTGAGTTATTTTTATCTTAAATCAAATCACCATCATTATTCATATTCTTTTAATATTTATTGCAGCTGTTAAAGTTTACCATCATGAGATCAATAACCAACTTGTACAGAAATAGATGTGATGTTTGATCGACATAAAACGGCGGATAGCAGTGATCAAGTATTGTTCGATGAAACAAATAAATCATTCGTTATAAATATGTCAGAGATGAAACTGAGTTTCCATTGGAAAATAATTCGTTTTTCAACAGGAGGAAATCATTATCGTAAAGTTTACTGTATATCGTATAGCTTAAGCGGAGGGGTGTTGAGGAAGATCACCTACTCTGCTTAGCCAAGGACCTAACAAAACAAAGTATATTTAGCCCACAAAATATTCGAAGATACACGTAACAATAACTTCAGAGGTTGATGAGTGATTTTTTTTTTTTCATTCTAGTTTGCCTATTTCAGCCCAATCTTTTCTATCAATTTCTAAACGATGAAAAAGAGAATTAGCAAAACAAGGCGTGGTCATTCTCCTCGCAGGTTCAAGCTGGGAGTTCTCAATGTTTGTAAATGTAACCAAGAAGGGAAGAAAGAGCGAATTGGTTGTATGTTTGAGGAAAGGAACTTTTATGTTCTGTATCTGAGTGAAACAATACTCAAGGGTAAAGGAAAAGAATAGTTTGGGAATATCTTAGGGGAGAATTCAGGGTTTGGTGTGAGGGTAAGAGATATGGAAGGGAAAGCACTACAGCTGAAGCAGGAGTTGCGGGAAGTGTGAAAGAGCGTAAGAAAGTGAACGAAAGACCAATGAGATTCGCGCAATAATGAGTGGATTGTGAGACATTGGCAATTATTAGAGCTTATGCACTTGGCCTAAAGAATTATAAAGAAAGGAGTGTTTTGGAGCAGGCTGATATTCAAATACGAGAGGGTAAAGTAGCAGTTGAGGTACAATCGGTGTACATAGGGTATTCGATGAGGTGAAGAGTACTAATGAACAACTTGTGGAACTGCGTGCTGAAAAAGGACTGGCAGTAGGGCATATCTAGCATAAAAAGAGGAACATACAACAACAAATGTGAGCAGGAAAGAAGTTTAGCAGGCATTACTGGACAACATACTGACTGAAAGGCATTCAATAAAAAGACTTAGAGGAGAATGTTTTGAGAGGGGAAGCTGGTGGCATGTTTGATCACTACCTGGTGGAAGCAACAGTAAAGATTTGTAAAGCTTTTCTGGAAAAAAAGTTAGGAAAAAGGTGGTGAAACTAACTGAGCTTGGAAAACAGAACTTAGTGAAGAAATACCGAGAGAGATTAAGTGTACAACAAAAAAAGCTGAGAGTAAAAGAAGCTTGGGGACTGAGAAACGGGGGGTATTTAAGGAAGCAGTGCTAGCATGTGCGGGAGAAGTATATAGCATGCGGAAGATGGTAAGTAGGAAGGTGAGAAAGAATAGTGTGATAAGATGATGAAGTAAAGTTGCTACTGAAAGAGAAAAGACAGGTGTATGGGCAGTACTTACTGGGAAGGAGACTTGGAGATGAACAAGTGGTAGGAGGAAGGTGCTGGGATGAGTAAACATGAATGTCATCTTCCTGCAATAAAGTTCATGTCACAGAAGAAAGAAGATGTAGGAGGTAAATCTTGCATTTCATTCACTGTGGGAGCTGATGCTTGTGTGTTTAGAGGTTCACTGAAATGTATCAGGCAAGGGGCCTGATGGAGGAGTTCGAGATGATGTTCTTGGGCATATCTAAAACTTATGATGTCTTCTGTAACAGTTCGTAGTTTCACTTGTTTGAAGTATCTGGCTGTACTTAGACTTTCAAATCAAATAATGGACTGTGGAGATACACAGATGTCTGGGCAGGACCTGGAAAACAGAGCAACAAATTCTGCAAACATGAGCGCTGGTCTGCAAACGTTATCATTTAGGTTACTCTTTATTTCACACACAATTATGGTGTTAGTCAGGCTCTTCCTAAGTCACCCACAGTGTCCATAAATCTTGTATATACCTCACTAATATCCCTTGTTAGATAATGTAACTCTTTCCTTATGATAAAATGTTCATAAGTAACAAAAGTAAGATTTTTTTTTTTTGCACAACATTCAGAATGTTGTGGGGACCTGGATGTGGATAAGGAGCTGTGGTTTCAGTGCATTACACATGACAGCTTGAGTATGAATGTGGCCTTTCTTCATGTCTCCTGGCACTACCTCAATGACACGGAGGGTAGCAATCAGCTGTGAGGGATAAGTGAGGAATGTATATTTTAATTTTTCCATTTCTTTCATGCATTTGTACTGTATCCTATGGAGCAGGGTGGCGTCAGGAATGGATGACGGAGAACAAGTATGAATACGTACATGTGCATATATGTGTATACATATGTATATATGTATGTGAGCAGGATGCGACTTTCTTCATCTGTTTCCTGGGGCTACCTTGCTAACAAGGAGAAACGGCAAGCAAGTATGAAAATTAAAATCAGAAAGAAGAGAATATCCTTGACAAATAGGTCTCGCAAAAAGAGTAATTGAAGCAAGGTGGCAAAGCCTTCTTGCCGACAAATACTGTAGTATCTCACCTGAACATACTGGGTAAATGAAGGGCTTGTTACCTGGCTTTCATGAGCATTGAGAAACAACTGAGGAAGTGAGATCACGTGCAAAAACAGCAAACTGGAAATAAAAGTCCTAATGGCCTGTAATCACCTTACCTGCAGAAGCAACTAAGGATCTTTGTTTATTTCTGTCTGGCCATTATGGAAATGTCAGATGTGGGAAAAAAGACTGTGTGATAAAATATATATATACACTATACTGTATCATCTAGAATTGGTCTCTCACTTTTCAACCCCTGTCACCATTTAATATGACTCCCATCTTTTTATATACCTAACTGGTTCTCTATCTTTAACGAGGTAACATCAGAAGCAAATGAACAATGGCATCAATTGCATGCACCCACTCTAGCAGTAATACTGTTGAGCAAAATAAAATTTAAACTGATAGCAACAAAATCGAAGCAATACTCTGTCAGTATCACGTACAACTCATCTAGGGCCATATAAACGATGAATAACCTAACCAACCATCAACTACATTGTCATCCCCTTTGTTGAGAAGCTCAACTGTACTCCCATCTACTATTGTCACTTTGCTGTGCTTCTCATACACATGGCTTCACCACTTCCTCTCTTCTCAGCATACCATTCACCATCTATAACATGCACCACATCCACAACCATAGGTACTACCATATATATTCAACAGCCTCTTAAAAATCCTCACCATTTCTTTATGACCTCTTCTTAGCTTGTTACCACTTTCATATTGACTCTCATCGCTCATCCCTTATTGTTCTCCTTAAAACTATTAACCTACTTTCAAAACATTTTCTTATTTGCTTAAGTTCACTACTCTTTTTCATAACTCTCTCATGACTTTTTCATAACCTTAAACTGCAGACACCATTCATACACCTCCCATTAATCTTTCACACTGGCAGCTTGACTTTATTCCACCACTCAATACCTATTCTTGTAAGTTCACATTCCACCTTCTCCATAACACACACTTCACCCAGACATGTAAGTACTTTCCACTCATACTCTTTTATCTCTTCTCATCCTGTCTCAGCTAACTCAATCTTTCTTGTTTACACTCAGGCCTCTTTTTCAAGCTCATTCAAATATAATAAAATATGGACAGGATGGAAGAAGAAAGGACAAAGTGGATAAGAATAATATCAATTACAAAGAAGACAAAAGGAGATAGTGCATAGACAGAAATATTAGAATGAAGGAACTGGTATATGAAATAATGCATTTCAGTAATTTTGTCATTCTATCATAATATTATGATGTGTTAAAAGTACTAGAAAATACACAACTGCATCTCCCGCCCTAGTGAGGTAGCATGAGGGACAAACATTGATCAGCCTCACTTGCATACATCCACATTAGATGTCATGTACAATGCAATGAAAACAAAGCCCACTATCCACTGCAAAGCCCAAAGACTATTCCATGGATGCCTTAGCTCAGCTTACTGTATGAGGAGAGTGAACTCTACCTCCACACTCCTCAATGCATCTATGATGTTTGCTCACCATCCTATCTTCTGACACTTCAGTCCCTACGGTTCCATCCACTGCCCAAAGGCACCTAGAGCACTCCACTTTTTCTAGGTCCTTGCCATTCTAACTTACATTAAAATTGTCTTTTCATCCTCCCCTTGTTGCACTTCACTATCTTACTTCTGTTCTCATCTACACTCAACTTTCAACTTACATACATTAGTTAGGTTGGATGTTAGAGGTCACTGAGAGGTGGGATTATCTATTTCTCTTCTTCCAGTCAGACATGTTGTAATCCGAATATTTCACAAATCTTCATCTAAACCCTACTCATACCTTCATGTATAGCATATCAGTGTACAGTCTTCCTGTATAATAGACCCAAAGTTTGGGGAACATACTGCTCATCTCTACAGGACAGATCTTTTGGAAAAGAGACATATATATATATATATATATATATATACATACATTTTTTTTTTCATACAAATTCGCCTTTTTCCCGTGTCAGCGAGGTAGCGTTAAGAACAGAGGACTGAGCCTTAGAGGGAAAATCCTCACTTGGCCCCTTCTCTGTTCCTTT
>JAYMFT010282740.1:0-24009 GCA_038088735.1 Panulirus argus | reverse complement strand
GGTTGACAAAGAGGATATATGTTTCAGAGGTGGAGGGAACAAGGAGAAGCGGGAGACCAAATTGGAGGTGGAAGGATTGAGTGAAAGGGTTTTTGAGCGGTCGTGGCCTGAACATGCTAGAGGTTGAAAGGAGTGCATGGAATAGAGTGAAATGGAACGATGTGGTATACCGGGGTCGACATGCTGTAAATGGACTGAACCAGGGCATATGAAGCGTCTGGGGTAAACCATGGAAAGGCCTGTGGGGCCTGGATGTGGATAGGGAGCTGTGGTTTCAGTGCATTATACATGACAGCTAGAGACTGAGTGTGAACGAATGTGGCCATTTCGTCTGTCTCCTGGTGCTACCTCGCCAGCACATAGGGTGGCGACGCTATTTCCTGTGGGGCGGGGTGACATCAGGAATGGATGGGGGCAAGTGTGAATATGTATATGTGTATATGCATGTGTATGTGTGTATATGTGTATATGCATGTGTATGTATATGTATGCATATATGTATATGTTGGTATGTATATGTATGCACTATGCTTATATGTGCATGTATGCATATATGTGTGTATGTAAGGGGATGGGTCTTTCTTTGTCTGTTTCTATACTTTTTTTATTATTACATTTGATCGCCATTTCCAGCATTAGCAAGGAAGTGCAAGAAAACTGACAAAGACCCATCCACTCATATACACACATATATCAATAAACGCACATACACGTACATATACATACATCATATTATTATATTTATATCTTTGTTATACTTGATGGCTGTTTCCCACATCAGCGAGGTAGCATCAGGAAACAAACAAAAAAGACCCATCCACTCATATACACACATATATACATACATGCACAATACATATATTTACATACCAACATATACATATATACATACATACACATACACATCCATATACACATATACATATACTTAAACACATATATATACATATACATACACATCAACATATACATATATATATACACATATACATACACATATACACATATACATACACATACACATGTAGACATTCATACTTGTTCACCTTCATCAATTGCTGGCGCCACCCCATCCCACAAGAAACAGCATCACCACCTCCTGCTTCAGTGAGTTTGCGCCAGGAAACAGATGAAGAAAAGCTACATCCGCTCACACAGTCTCTAGCTATCATGTGTGACGCACCATAACCACAGCTCCTTATCCACATCCAGGCCCCACAGACCTTTCCATGGTTTACCCCAGATGTTTCATATGTTCTGGTTCAGCCCATTGACAGCACATCAACCCCAATGTACCACATCATTCCAATTTCATCTATTCTGTGCATGCCTTTCACCCTCCTGCATGTTCAGGCCTCAGTCACTTAAAATCCTTTTCACTCCATCCTTCCACCTCCAATTTGGTCTCTCACTTCTCCTTGTTCCCTCCACTTCTGACACATATATCCTTTCTGTCAAACTTTCCTCACTCATTCTCCCCAAATGTCCAAACCATTTCAACATACCCTCTTCTGCTTTCTCTCTACCACACTCTTTATATTACCACATATCTCTCTTATCCTTTACATTACTTACTCGATCAAACCATCTCACACCATACAATGTCCTCAAATATTTCATTTCCAAAACATTCACCCTCCTCCATACAACCCTATCTATAGCCCATGAATTGCAACCATATAATATTGTTGGAACTACTTTTCCCTCACACATACCCATTTTTTGCTCTCCAAATAATGTTCTCTCTTTTCACACATTTAAATCATTCCCAGAAACCTCATACCCTCCCCCACCTATGACTCACTTCTGCTTTCACAGTTCCATTCACTGCCAAGTCCACTCCCAGATATTTAAAACATGTAACTTCCTCCAATTTTTCTCCATTCAAACTTACATTCTAACTAACTTGTCCCTCAAACCTGCTGCATTTAATAGCCTTGCTTTTATTCCCATTTACTCTTAACTTCCTCCTTTCACACTGTTTTCCAAACACAGTCACCAACTTCTGCAGTTTCTCACTTAAATCAGCCACAAACAACAACAACAACTGACTCACTTCCCAGATCCTCTCATCCCCAACAGATTGCAAACCTGCACCTCTCTCCAACACTCTTGCATTTACCTCACTAACCAACCCACCCTCAATCAAATTAAACAACGATGACGACATCACAAATCCTTGCCACAGACCAACCTTCACTGGCAACCATTCACTCTCCTCTCTTCCTACTCGTACACATGCCTTGCACCCTTGATAAAAACTTCTCACTGTTTCAAGCAGCTTACCTTCCACACCATAAATTCTCAAGACCTTCCACAAAGCATATCTGTCAACCTTATCATATGCTTTCTCCAGTTCCATAAATGCTTCATACAAGTCCAGGTTTTTTTTCCCCTCTCTCACACATTCTTCAAATCAAACACCTGATCCACACATCCTTAACCACTTCTGAAGCCACACTGCTCCTCACCAATTTGGTTCTCTGTACATGCCTTCACCCTCTCAATCAGTACCCTCCCATACAACTAACTAGGTATACTCAACAAACTTATACCTCTCCTCTGTAGATGAACACTCACCTTGATCCCCTCAGCCTTTATACAATGGCATTACATACATGCATTCTGTCTTTCCTCAGGCACTTAACCATGATCCATACGTACAATGAATCTCCTTACCAACCAATGAACAACACAGTCACCCCCTTTTTTAATAAATTCAACTGCAGTACCATCCAATCCTGACACCTTGCCGGATTTCATCTTACGCAAGGCTTTCACCACCTCTTCGCTCTTCACCAAACCACTCCCCATGACTCTCTCACTTTGCATACCATTCCGACCAAAAGACGCTCGTGTATTACTACATCTTCAGAGTACCAGTCACACAGAGAGAGAATAGATACAGGAGGAAACGTAGGATGGGATCAAGTGACCTTATATTTACAGGTTACCAATCAAAAATCCGGCAATCACTATTCTAGTTCCATCAGTTTTCCAGCATGAATCTTGGTGTGGTCTGTACCTGCATGGTGAGCACAGTTTAAAAATTTCCGGGTTTCAAAACTTTGAAGGATGCTGTTGTTTCAATTAGTAAAGATGATGATGATCCTGACAACTCACCTGCTAACTGTACTTAGCTTTTTCTACTGTGTACAGTATTAATTGAAAATTCTTCAGAACTGTGCTGTAAGTCCAGCACGTTACCAGTAGAGTACTGTATCATTTCACTGCACCCAAACCATTTCATTCAGTTGTTCAACATTAAAAGTTCATCTGTTTTTCATTTACTGTTTAATTTTCTTTCTTTAAAGTCCTGTAGTCATTTTCTGTTACAATATATACAACATATATAGAGTCAGGAGGCAATCAATCAATTTTCCAGAAAAATTGAAATTCCGGCAGCCATGAGGTCCCAAGGTTGCTGGATTTTTGACTGGCAACCTGTACTAAGAAGCAAGGGTGGCAAAATGGTCTGTGTGACCCATCCTCAACCTAACCTTGACCTGACAACTCCCAGATGACCTCATTCAAGTAAAACCGGACACAAGGTTGACATATAATGAAACTTATACTCAAGAACAGTTGATAAAACTTTTTAAAATTTTCTTGACAATAAATTGGTCTAATGTGAACATGTCTTGACTGATACATTATCATCACAGTGTTCAATCATGCTGGATTCTATTATATTTCTTTCATCCATATCTTACACAAAAGAGCTCTTGATTCTTGTGTTTCCTTTTCTAAGTGTTGTTTCTGCTGGCGCATGCATGCATGCATACACTCATACATAATAGTGGAGATGCTGACATTCTAATCAAAATATTTTTCCAAATTATTTACTAAAAACTCATGCTTAAACTGGTGGTAATCCTGAGGGGACTAGACCAAGGATATGAAAGTTTGCAGGTTTTAAAGGTATGGATATTCAACATTCTACCTGTGTTTATGGATAAAATAATCTTTAATTCAAAATCAAACCATCATTAATTTCAGTTTAAGATAAAAAGTGGCTTTACTCCATATACAGCAATAACAGAAAAGACATGAGACAAACATTAATATGAGGACAACCAACACCGTTATCATAAAAACCCACAAGTGCTGAGTCGAGAATATTAAATAAATAAGTCACAGTGTAAAATTTACCGTTCAATGAGGTTATGCAGTGCTTTGAAGAGAAGCGTTCGGCACTCATAGGAAAGGCCAGTTTCCCAATCCCATGACCCTCGTACTTCTTCTGTAATAAAACCAAAGTCAAATTACTAAACAAACAAATTTCCAATACATAATGGCCTCAATCATAAATCAATAAAAGATGAAAATAACTATAAAAAATAAAAAACCTATTTATAACTGTGTGCTATTCCTGCCTTACTGGGTTAACATGATGAATGTATGACATAGTTTTTGAGGAAATCCACGTTAGCTCCTACTTCTAATCCTCCTTTTTTGAAATTGATAATCCTGGCAAAAGAAAAATATTCATCAACCCCATTCCCACCCCTCAGTCACCTTTTGTGGGAACCAGAAAATACCTGGGTAATATTCTTTTTCCCTTATATCCAGGGATGATAATAGCATGTCAGAAATAATGTAGCGAAGGGGAGTATATCTACAGGTACATATGACAAGATTTTGCCACAGCTGCTACACTTGCACACAGCAATCACAGATCAATTTGTGTTGAATAGGTACCACATCGCCCTCTTTCCATCACCTGGTTTACTTGCTGTAAAATGCTATTTCTTGCAGCTGCTGCTACTCTAGCAGTTTTTCTTTTTTTTTCCTGGTAATCTAGTATTGTCTTCAAACATGTGTCTAATCTTATCTTGAATGTTTCTATTGTCACTCCATGCAAATTTCTTACTTTTCCAGGTATCACATCAAATAATGACTCCAACTTCATTGCTTGGCAATCTCAGATTTTTGGAGTGTATGCCATAAATTTCAGAGTTAGAGACACCAGTGTTAGAGGAAAATTATAAGATTCTTATTTCTGAATCTTGTTTAGATGTGAATAAAGAGAAACTTCCCTGCCAAATATGCAATT
Source organism: Panulirus argus (assembly GCA_038088735.1). Lineage (NCBI taxonomy): Eukaryota > Metazoa > Arthropoda > Malacostraca > Decapoda > Palinuridae > Panulirus > Panulirus argus. The sequence goes on along the minus strand of JAYMFT010282740.1, from coordinate 18,953 downwards.
CCAGGGTACACTCTGTTTAATAGTGATTGGGAAACAAAGTATGCAGCAGTGTCTTGCTCTTTGTTAAAGCTCATTTTAATCCCGTAGTGAAAAATACTGAAGCTGTAATGAATGTCAAATTCGCTTTTGTAAACATTAAAGATAAACTTTTTAAGAAAATAACAGTAAGACTAGTTGACAGGCCCCCTGCACAGATATCAGAGGTGGAAGAAAGATTCTACAATCAAATGGCAAAAAATTGTAAAAACAAAATTCTATCATAGTAGGAGAATTTAACCTCCATTCTAGTAGCCCAAGGAATGGACTCATCCTAATCTGCCTGACAGTGCCTTAAACCAATTAGTCAAGATATCTACTTGTGACAAGAATATATTAGATTTAGTCCTAACTACAAACGAGGATCTCCTTAATAATATGGATGTAGACAGAGGAAGGAGAGTTTTTCCCAGCCTGTTATGCCTGATCCCTTGCCTTAATGGCCTCAGAACAGGAACAGCTGAACCATGGATTGGATGAAGGGGTCATCTTGGAGGAAGAGGGGATAAATGCTTCCATTTCTGCATCAATCCCTGTGTACTGAAAGAGCATGCCTCTGAACTTCACCTATGCTTGATTGTCTGTTCTGTTCTGTTTAAAAACCAAAACTATGAAGGGTGACCATTCTGACCTCTCTAACTACCGTCCTATTGCTTTGACATCTACCATTTCCAAAGTCTTTGAATCCTTCCTCAACTACCATATCCTTAGACCCCACAAAAATCACAGCCTTCTCTTTGATCGCCAGTATGGCTTCCGTGAGGCAAGATCCACTGGTGATATTCTTTTCTATCTTACTAATGTCTGGTCATTATCCCTGAAAGATTCTGGGGAGTCATGTGCAGTTGCCCTTGACATATCCAAAGCTTTTGATAAAGTGAAGCATTCGGGGTCTCGTCTCTAAGCTCTACTCCCTCACTTTGCTCTTTAATTCCTAGCTTCCCCTCTGGCGGATCTATCTCTCTGGTTGTTGATGGATCAGCCTCCCCCTTTTCTCCATCAACAGTGGTGTCCCTCAAGGTTCTGTCCTGTCCCTAATTTTTTTCTCCTATTTATCAATGATTTCCTCTCCTAAACAAATAATCCAATGCACTAATACACTGATGGCAACACTGCATTTAAGCACATCCTATTCTGCTCCTTCTTCACTCACTAGACCTGCATCTTGTCTTGACACAGCTTCCTCAATAAACTCAGACTTGGACAGGATATCTCAGTGGGGTAGATGAAATCTAGTTAAGTTTAATGCCTCCAAGACCCAGTTTCTACCTACCTCTCTATCAAAATTCCTCAGAACTCTTGTCCAAGACCCAGTTTCTACCTACCTCTATCAAAATTCCTCAGAACTCTTTGTCTTTCCTTTGATGGTTCTGTAAACCCACCTCTTGACTCACTGAACATATTTGGTATTTCTTTAACATCAACTCTTTCTTGGAAACCCATCACAGGAATAGCTAAGTCTGCCTCTAAAAAGCTGGGTGTCTTGTTAAGATGTCGCTTCTCCTTTTCTTCTGATGCCTATTTCCTACCATAATGACCTACTGAGACTGTCTTTCACTTTGTCCCATCCTTACTACTTTACAATTGCTTGGATTGAGTTTCATCAACCATTTACTAGATTTATTAGATCAACTTTGGGGTATGTTTAGGTCCCCTTGTAAGCTGATCTAATCCTCTTCACTTTTCACTTCCCTCATGACTCTTGCATCATCTGCAAACATTAAGATTGGAGTCCATACCTTCAGGTGAGTCATTCACATACATTAAGAAGAGTAATGGACCCAGAACAGAACCCTGTGGCACTGCAATGGTGACCTCTATCCATCTGGAAAAGACTCCTCTGACACCCGTCCTTGTTCCTTTCCACAAAGATAATCCTTCCACCAGAGGAATCTTCCCCTTATTCCTGCCCGGTGATCCAGGTTCTTGATCAGCCTCTAATGCAGCACTGTGTCAAATACTTTCTAGCTGTCAAGATTTGTAAAACCCATTCAACCTTCCCTCTCTCATACGAATTTATGATGTTAGTTACAAATGACCTCCTTTCCCTGAAACTGTGTGTGTGTGTGTGTGTGTGTGTGTGTGTGTGTATCATTACTTATTTATATATGGGGGGTACTATTACACTTGGGAGTGTTTCATCCCTTGAATATTCTCTTATCATTCAACTTCTTAAATTTCTGTATGCTGTCTGCATTACCCAGATCTTGTCACTTTTCTACTCATCTTCATTCTTACCTTACTCTTTTTTCACACGACACTGAAAAAGTACCTATTCATCTTTTTTAACAATTCTTTTTCTTAATTTCATGTCTTCTCGTCCAAGGTAGACAAATCTAAAGCCTCTGCCCTTTCCCTGCAACTCATCCTCTCTAAATTCTGATATTCTATCGTCTTGCTATCCTCCTCTGGACCTTCTCTATTAGTTCTTTGTGCTTCTACAGGTGAGGTGAACAAACTAAAGAAGCATGTTCTGGTTTTTGCCTTATGCATATTGTGAACAGCTTGCTCAATCGTTTCTAATTCATAAACTTGGATGTTACTCTAACTGTCGCTTGAATACTGCTGGACTCCTTTACTATTTATTCTCCCACGGTGGAACTTCGGCCACAGGTTGGGGACAATGTTGACTCCTTCCAAGTGTGTGTGTGTGTGTGTTACAAGAGCTTAGCTTATTAAAGCCCCTTTCACAACAAATATCGCTTGGGAAAGGTGTAGCAGAGGCACGACAATACTTAGTACAATCCAGTCAATATATTTCATTAGAAAGAAATTACCAAATATTAGGCTTTTCTAGTACACAACGGGAAAAGGCCAGCATTCCTGGGTTGACTGGGGTCTCCCTTCTGCCTAAAACAAAGACACCCACCCAAGCCCTCAACAAATCAGCGATTCTTCAGAGTGAAACGTGTACTACAGGACATCTACCGTCCTTACCTTGTCTTCATACGCAAAGGCATACTTAAACGTACGTCCATACACAGATAAACGCACACTGACAAACATACCCCCCTCCCACACACACATGCTCACGTTGCCGCCACACGGACGCTGTACCGGGGTCTGGCGCGGCGGCTGCTACCCAACCCCGATACACCACCAACCATGAATTAAGGTCCCGTTAATATGCCTTAGTCTGTCCTGCCACTACGAGCTAACCACGCTACTTAACACTAGTCTGAAGAGATGGCTAGCTATAGGTGGAAAGGGGGTGAATTCAAGTCATTAAGTAACAGCACGGGGGCGATTGTCTATTGATCTTACGTTTCTCGGTGCAGACTCCCGCTGCTGTCCCCGGCACCCTCCCTCCTCCCTCTACATCCCCGCCCCCTATCGCGTGCACACCCCAACATCGTGTACCGGTCGTCGCCCCGACTACTAACAATCATCCTCTCCAGTAAACATAACACACTGCAACATATCGAAGATGCGCTCAAACTACACTCAATTCACATGAAGATCCAGAATAGGCTATACAATTACGTCTGCTGGCTCCACCCATTAGGTATGCTATACCATCCATCATCCCAAAACAACAAAAAATGGATCTTCATAACTGTATCAAATATATATTCATGAACAAATAAGTAATGTTAGCTGAAGCATCAAAAAAGCCTTTTTTAGTAATCCATGGAAGTTAAGATGGGAGGGTAAGGCAGTCCGCAACATTATCTGGCAAATACCTATCATTCTCAATGTAATAGGAAAAAGACATAAAGAAAATGTCTATTTTTTATTCATTCAGAACACATTAACATTTGAAAATCTACTGATAAGTCTTCACGGCCTACCAACCAATAACAACAAAATTAGGAAATAGTCATTTTTTTCATTGGCCCCCCTCCCAACACAAATATATATATATATATATATATATATATATATATATATATATATAGATATCTAGTAAACGGTTCTTCTTAAGCATCGCTCGAGCAGCAACAAAGGCGATACGACACAAATGGGCTTACCGTAACGATCCCAAGCAGCGAGACGTAAGGCGAACGTATACATCACCTGTGAGATATGGTCTACCAAGCAACACCTCGGAACTAACAGACAATAACACAAGACTAGCTCAAACATTATCAGCAGTGCACCTAACTAAGAAAGGTATCCTTTTACTAGTAAGCGGTGGGTTACTGGTCCAAGCAACGGTAACCTCTGACCTTCTGACCTCAAAAGAAATAGGATATTATATTCCCTTAAGAGTAGCCACAGGTAGTCTGACCTTAGCGAAGCTGAATTCAAATTACCAAAAGAAAACTATTTAGCTTGTTCAGCTCCGTTACCTTAACCTTTAAATGAACAATATTCCTCCTGGCCCCGAGGGAATGCTATATTTCGTGTCAATTCCTCACAACAGATATCATGCAGACAATGACTGGAAGACAGCATCATCACTTACTTCCCTGAACCTTCGAGTCTGGGCAATAAAGTCAATGGATCGGACACATACAAGTATAGCTCCTCCTTACATGTACCGTTCCTCACCGAGAAAACTCCACCGGGAAGACAGTGCTAAATGTAACGTAATAAGGAAATAATCAATAGTTTTGATGAGAGTGACTCTACGACAGGGGAAAAAATAAAAGCTGAAGACATATTCAAAACCAGAAGAATGAATGGTCTGGGGCCAAACTGCCGTTCAGTACGTTTGTCGTTCAAATGTTAAATGAATTCAGGTGTGAAAGCAAAATAATACATAATTCTCGGATGGGTAAATTTCTAGAGCATCTTGCATAGAGTAGGTGAAACCCGGTAATGTTGTTAGTTACAGTGTACGGAGGTGACTGTCAACAGCCCTATGTTCAACGACGAGACCTCCGCCAATATGCAATCTTGAATTCAACATAAACAATATTTGTTATATGTATATATCAAAGCAACACCCACAACTTTGAGAATATACACAAGATGCCTCAGCATCTGTACAGTATCAAGTTTATTGAATAAAGTTAGAATCATGTTCAGACATTGAATATTATAATGACACTGAAAATCACTGGTTTCAACTATGAATAATTTGGGGGAAAAAAATGTCAACCACAAATTTCTAATTTAATTTTTGGCCGACTTAAAAGTGAGAGTGGCGGCCACTTCCATAGCTGCTGCTGCTGAAGAGGGTGGGTCAGTGTGGGGCACCTAACCACGGCACACAACCCTAACTAACATCCTCCTTTCCACTACATACGCAAAGCAACCCACCTCCACCATTCGTCTCATACCAACCCACATAATAATGCCCACCTCAACCGTAGAACAACCCACCACAACCACCCACCTCATTTCTGTGCTCCATAGCCGTGCAGGAAACCACCACTGCCAACCACCTTTACTCCAGCCTACTATAACCATGAAGCAATTTAACGCCAGCCACCTTCCTCATGCCTACCACAATCGTGCAACAACCCATCCCCACCACGCCAAAAGAGAGCACAGTGGGAGTAACGCAAGAAACGGCAAGAGATCCTAAAACATATTATAGACATATCAATAATAAGAAACACACAAGAGTGGGATACGACCCTTAGTAAACGAAGATGGGGAAACCCACTGTGGATGATGAGAGCATAACAACATCCATGAACAGGCTCTTCAGTTCTACTTTTACACCAAGAAAGCAGCGATACGAATTTTGAGACTGATAATTAGCACACATGCAACCAGAATTTACCGTCAGCAGCGATACGAATTTTGAGACTGATAATTAGCACACATGCAACCAGAATTTACCGTCACATTCGGAGTTCTAACACACGGATAAGCTGAAGAATGATAAGAGTCCAGGTCCTGATCGTTTCTATCCACGAGTAATTAAAGTCATCAAACAGGAAACTACCAAACCGTTCGCCTATATTTTCAATAAAACTCTCCAAGATGGAATAGTACCACAGGAGTGGAGACTGGCAGACGTTACACACACATTCAAAAAGGGAAGCCATGAAATGACTGACTGTTACCGCCCTAATAGCCTCACATCAATTAAATGCAGATTTCTGGTGTCGATTATCAGACATAAAAACAAACTTTGATCGATAATACACAGCATGGTTTTGGAGGGCACAGATCATACCTTACAAACCTACTTGAATTTCCCCACAAATCATTCAAAACCCGCAACAAGACTAAAGCAATAGATATCATATTTCTGAACTTATAAAAAGCATTCGACAAGGCACCCCGCGTTAAATTGATGCACAAAGTCCGGGCCTTTTTGGGGATTAACCAGTTGCACAGGAAACTGGATAGAAGCCTGGTTACGTGACAGGAGGGAAAGAATCGTACCGAACGGTGAATCATCACCATGGCCACCCGTTACAAGTGGGGTCCCCCAAGGGTCCGTCCTGTACATCATTTATCTTAATAATAATGCTCTAAGAGCTGAATATTTTGCAGATGACACAAAAACTGACAATGCCATATTACCTAATGAAGATAGGCTAAGATTACAAGATGATTTAGACACAATAATTGGTCTAGAAAATGGCAAATGCCACTTATCGTCAATACATGTTAGCTGTCGCAAGTGCGAAACCTCAACAAGAAATTCGATTATATACTAACAGGCCACAGAAAGAGAGGGATCTGGGGGTCACTGTCTCTAACGATCTCAAATCCTCCCAGCATGGTAACGAAGATGCCAAGAATGCAAACAGGATGTTAGGATCTAGGAATAGTAACTTTACACACAAAAGTAAGGATGTGATATTCATCAGATAACTTGGTCTTGTGAGACCCCAACACGAATATGCAGTGCAGTTCTGGACCCCTAACTAAGTAAGGATATTCTAAAATGGGAAGCAGGGCAGTGAGGAGCAAAGACATTCAATACTTCCTTCCGCAACAAATCATATGAGGAGAGACTGCAAGAAAGTGAATATGTTCTCTCGAAGCATGATGAAGTTCCAAGGCAAGTTATCACAGTGTTTTAAAGTACTCAGAGGATTCAACGACGTCATTATTGAAAATATCTTTACAGTCGTGCCAATACTGCAAACGAGAGGAAATTGATGAAAACTTACTAGTAACAGAGTTAATCTGGACTGCACTAGATATTTCTTCACCAAGACATTACTAACGCGTGGAATAAGCTCACAGGACATGCTGTTTAGAGCAACACTAAATATCTTCAAATTAGACTTGATCATCATCTGTCACTCTCAGGTATTGAATATTTTTTTCTAATTACTCATCGTAACGCAGTGGTATATTACGCTACCTTCTCAACTACTGATCTTAGCCCAAGCCATTCTGCGGTAACTTACCAACTCTGATTAAGCCATGTCGCCTGCTTTAAGGGAACAAGAAAGAATTGCCGAATCATCCTTACACACCAGGAGTAATATAGACATGCTAAGTCGTGAGGATGGAACTTAACGTTAAACCTTACTACTAACCTTACTACTGTCTTTAGAGCAAGAAGTAAAGGAATGCATGACATATTCACTTTCATTGTACCTATGGCTTTACCATAAAACAAAAAATTCCTTCAGGCATATTAATCCTGCATGGTATTTTTTTCTACCTTTCACCGAGCGACGTGTGGCCGGGAGATGGATTGGAAGAGAGCCTTTGCTTTGTCATCTTTTTTTTTTTCTCTACTGCTTTTAAGGGAACTGCATCTTTTCCATTAGTGTTACGGGCAGATCACCGCATGGCCCTTGGGGTCTGAGTATCCATGTCTATGTAACTCCTCACTCCTGCCTACTATAGCCGTACAAATCCCACAAGCATCAGCCACCTTACACTAGCACACCACAGATATGGAGCAACATACCATCACCTACCACCTCAGTCCTTTCCACCACATCCCCCTGCAGCAAACCACCTCACTCCTGCTGTCCGTCACAACCATACAGCGTCCGAACATCACCCACTTCCGTCCTGCCCACCACAGCCGTGCACCCACCCACCAATTTCACTCCTGCCCATCACCAAGCAACTCACTTCTGCCCCACAACCATGCAGCAACCCATCACCAAGACCCATCTCACTCCTGTCAATGACAGTCGTGTAGCAACCCACCGCTACCTACCTCACTTCTGCCTACCACAACCGCGCTACAACAAACCACCACCACCATCCACTTAACTCCTGCTCACCAAGGCCAAGCAGCAACCCACCACTACCTAATACCTGCCTACCACAGTCGTGTAGCAACCTATCACCACCTCATACCTGCCTGCCACAGTCCTGTAGCAACCCACCGCCACCCGCCTTGTTCCTGCGCATCAAAGCCGTGCAGCAGCAACCCGTCACCTCCAGCCATCTCAGTCCTGCCCTCAGCTTCTGTGCAGCAACCCACCATCACCACGCTAGCCCACTGGATTGTATCGATTACTGCGAGTGAAATTAGACAAATCTAGCCCTAAGTAGCCGCGCAGGTCGAGGTTATCAACGCTTTCAATAACTCTAAATGCCTAATTGGAAACGGGACCTTGTCTGATACAGATGACCTGCATTCAAACGGGGGTTTAATGGTGCAAAGCTGGACAAACACATAAAGCAGTTATCCGCCAGGAGCATGATAATTACCGAAAAAGGAAATCATCCCTCACTCAGGTCAGATGTGACCAGTACCGGCTGGGCCACGCTCACTTCCTGACTTGAGGGTCTACAATTTCACTTACCTTGCCTAAAGCGAGTGTAACATTGGCGCGTCTTGCATCAATGACTGAACTATTAACCACAATCAAACATGACGAGCTAACATCATATGCTTTCTCAGAAAACCCTGATATAACAGCAATAAGAGGGACCATGATGAATCCGTACAAAAGCACTTCCGAATCAGGTTAACGATCCCAGGGTATAATGTTTTTTAAAAGACACGCTTCATACATCAGGCGTTTAACTAGAGCTACACAACGGACTACAGGTCTCGTGGCTGGAGGTCCATGCACATAAACCGCTGAATATGGAATATAATAAACAAGATGTCCCAAACTATTTTTTGGCACAGTGTACAAACCCCAGAACTGTAAAATACGAAAGGACTTTGCATGATGGAGGTAAATCCTTAGTAAATAAATAAAAACAATAAATGTAGATTTTAACACTCACTATAAACTGGGATCTTATGACAGGTAACAATGAGGGAAGTTACAAAATAGCTGATTTAACAAGACTGATTTCTATATCAAATGACTTGAGACTCAACGACGGGCATGAATACTTTATATATATATATATATATATATATATATATATATATAGTGGTGTCCATAGAGAACTAATAAGCACCTGTGATAAAAAAAAAAAAAGTAAATAGCAATCACAATATTGTCAGATTCACTGTAAGCTGCCGGTTAGATTTCAGAGATCAATATGATACCAATTCTTAGATCAGATGATGGGCAGCCTGTGTCCAAGCTAAGCTAAGGTGAACTGGATAAGACCATTACAAGTAATGTGATCAAGTGCAAAAGATGTGGAGAAACTACAGGAATACAGTACCTCTCCTTGAAAGATTCATCTCCCAAGAACGGTGTAAAGTTGTAGAAGGAAAGAGCCAGGCTGGATGAACAGAGAAATTAAAGACAAAATGAAACAAAGGTTTACAAAGTATCAGTCACCAGGAAACAACACAACCATTAAATGTACAAATGAGTACGAGCGCAGAAAGATTATCTGAACCAGTACGAAAAACCGATCAAATAATATTTAACAACAGGTTAAAAGCAGAAAAAAATCAAGGATTCTATTGGCCTATTATCAAATGATAACTTATCAACTAGCGACAATAAAGAAAAGGCCTCCTTTCTAAACGAGCATTTAGACTCGCTTGAAAATAAAAAATTCGTCTAATAAACAAAACAGATTTCTGGACATCGAAAATGAAAAACATTCAAAATACCGAACACTAGGATAACTTATTTATCTAAGCCAGGTAAAACCCAACCAATCAAGTGATCCAGACGATATCTTCCCCAGAACACCGAAAGGAGCTATGCTTCATTACAGCTTTTCCCATCACCGGAATGTTTCTTTCAGTAACTAACAGCACAAAAGTAAGTGCCTAATGACTGAAACTTCCTAACCTGACGAAGTATTGATTATCAAAAAGGAAGACAAAATGCCTTTCGAAATATCGTCCCATCACTCAATTTCATTTCTATAAAAAGTGTTAGAAATATCAATTAGACAAAATTCCCCGAAGACAATATAACAATCTAAACATCGATGCAGTTTCCCAAATAAAAGATCATCTTTAACGATTCTGACTGAATTCTTTAGTCAAACATTTGCTGAGCAAGACTCTATATTACCCAGTGTTCTCAACTACTGGACTTTCGTATATCCTTCCATAAAGTAGCATATTTAACACTGCCTGATAAATGTAAAGCTATAGCGAAGGCAATCAAATCTGTGCTCTTAGAAAGGACAGGAAATGTGGTACTAAACAGAGAAGCATCCGACAGGCTTCACGCGTCTAGTGGAGTTCCAGAAGGCTCAGTTCTGGCAACCATACTTTACATCAACATCAACGACCGAGAGACAGGACTCACTGGTACAGGCACGTGATTTGCCTACGGGACGATGTTAAGAACTGTAGCCAATTCAAAAGAAGGCTGCCAGAAGATTCAAAGTAGATTGGAGAGAGACATGGCATATGGATTTTAACGTCCACAACTGGGAATTCATGCACTTTAGTGCCAACAACATATATCATGAACACATAACGTTTGGTAGACCACAACTGGACATTATTGAAGATAAGAGCCTTGTAGTGTTTATCATTTACGACCTTAACTAAGGTAAACATTGCCAAACTGCATATAATAATGCCAGAAGGTTGACAGGTGCCATAACTAAACATATAAACTACAAAACAATAGGATACGATGCTCAACCTTTTTTATAACACCCTGCAAAGACCTCAACTGGAATACGCTGTTCAGTTTTGGTCACCCATCTTGGTCAAAGGTGACGAGAGAAACAAGAACTTAGTCAAAGAGCAAACTAACTATTCCTCTCAAGCAGAAATAAACCTTTTGAGAGAGAGAGAGAGAGAGAGAGAGAGAGAGAGAGAGAGAGAGAGAGAGAGAACGCTGACTCCCATGTAAAGTAACACAAGTTTTTACGAAATACTACATGATTTCCACGACATAACTTACGAAAACTTCATCACTTTAGACGGAAATTCAGTGATCAGAAATAATGTTAATAAGATAAAAGGAAGATGTAATTGACCTGTGAAAATTGGAATAAATTACCTTTCAATGTAGATAATGCAAAGGCTACATATACCTTCATATCAAGGTAAGTCATACACGTCACTGATATCTGTTATCAGTAAAGATAAAAAAGTTTGCCACTAATCATGTCTTTCTTTTTTCAGAATCGATCAGCATAGCACATGCTGGTAAACTGATAGGGACTGAGCCAGTCCATACTTTCCTATAAAGTTTCCTTGATGGTAAACCCCCCCACCCAATGCTACATGTCATTTTTCTTGTTTTCTCATCTTTCCTGCCGTCAGTTGAGCCGGAGGGACAGGTGAATTAAAAAAGATGCCTTCTCCATCATTTTTTTTTTTCTACCACTATTTTCATGTCAACACAACCGTCAGGTCTGCTGTTATCTGTCCTTCCCACGTACTCTTGCCTCAAAAATGCTCACCACTGCCGTGCACCAAACCCACAACCACCATCCAGCGCACTTCTGCTCATAATAACCATTCAGGAACCAACCACCACCATCCAACCTACTCCTGTCCACCAGAGTTCCACAGTACCTTACCACCGTTATTACCTACCTCAACCCTGCCCACAACAGCCGTAAAGCAATCCACCACATTCTTGCTCACCACAGCTGTGAAGCAACCCACAACTCCATACCTCAATCTTGCACACCACAGCCGTGCAGCAACCTATCACCATCCACCTCACTCCTACCAGCTCAGGAACCCAACACTTACCACTTACCTCTCCGATACACCATAGGTATTCAACATCCCATCATCACCCACCTACCTTAATTCTGCCCACCACAGACGTGGAGCAATCCACCTCACTTCTGCCCACCACAGATAAGCAGCAACCACCCACTCACTACTTGGGCGCACTGAAACCGTTCCGCAACCTCCCACCTGACACCTGGCCATCATAGCCATGCAGCAACCCAACTGAATCCTGTCCACCACATTCCTGCCTACACCACCACCCACCTCACCCCTACCCACCAGAGCCATGAAGCAACCCACCACCAACATCCATCTCAGATATGGTCACCACAGCCATGCGTGAACCCACCACCGATATCCAGCCTCGCTGATACCTCGTGGAATCTTCTGAGGTCTTCACCCCCACAGCTGGACCCAGGCTGATGGACAGGGTCGTTGGTCCACCAAGCTGTTGGAAGCCGCAGCCCTCAGGCCCACATAGCCCCCACAGCCTGGCTGGTCTGATACACTCTGTAGGGCCTTGTCCAGTGCACTACTGAACTTCCCTACCGTGCATCCCATCCTGTTTCTGATGGTAGCTGGCAAGGCGATGAAGAGTCTTGGGCCCCGGATGTTTAAGGTGTTCTCTCTTTTGGTGAATATTGCACATTTGGATTTCTGAGGTACTATTTTACAGTCTTCCATCCATGTCGTGCCAGGAGGAGGTTATCTCCCCGTGTAAGTCGGGAACCAAACCGTCTACGATTTTCCAGGTACAGATGATGATACATCTCTACCGTTTACGCCCCAGGGAGTAGAGCCTCTGTGATGTCAATCGTTCCCAATAACCTAGTTCCTATCCCACATCAATATGGGCTGTGAAAAATCTCTGGACAATTTCTAAACTCACACTGTGCTTCGCCTCGTAGGATTATGATAGAACACAACAATATTTAATTCGTAAAAGAATTAAAGCCATTAATATCATCAGCACTGTTTTTTCTCCCCTTGTCTTTAGGGTGCGCAGGATCCAGCCTACCATCCTTCTGCAAGAGGCAGCCGTTGTTTTGTTGTGTTTAGAGAAGGTTAGGTCGTTAAAAATTATTACTCTGAAGGTCTTTCACGTTATTCTCCTGGTTTATGACGGCGTCTGTGTCTGTCCGGCATTCTTTGCTGTTGTTTTTTATTTCTTTATTTCCTCCATACCGGAGGAGTTGAAACTTATATCCAATGAAGAGCATGTTCTCGGTTGCCCAGTTAAAGACTTCGTTTATGTCACTTGCTGCCTTTCGGCATCATCTATTGGTGTGATTTTTTATACTAATTCTTCTATTATCTGCAAAGGCTGGTGTCTGCGTCAGATATATGAATGAAGAACGGGAGGAATGCAAGTACAGTTCCATAAGGAATTTACTATGGAGGCACTAGAGATCGCTGAAGTATACAACTACGTGCTGTAATCTCGTGAGTCAAAAAGTGCTACATTCATCTCTCAATTTTTCCGGTTATTCCCATTTTTCTCATTTTAAGTCCTACGACACCATGGCCACATTTGTCAAATGCTTCTGCAAAGTCTGCACAAATCATGCCAGTATTTTCTTTCTTTTCCAGAGCTTCAGAAACTCCTAACATTATAGTCCAGCAACTGGGAGAGGCAAGACCTTCCCGCCCTTAGACCACGTTCTCCTGGGTTATGTGGAGTGTTCACTTCCACACATTCAGTCAGACTGCCTCTTGGGACTCTTTCGACAATTTTAATAATGTGTGATATTAATGATATCAGTTGATAGTGTTTTGGGATTGCTTGGCTTCCATCTTCGAGCAGTGGGGCGACGTGGGTCAGTTTGGTACTCTCGAGAATGACGCCAGAATCTAGACTTTTTCTCCAGAGGATATTTAGTGCACGTGCCAGAGGCGTCCTGCGTTTCTTTACGAAGACTGACTTCCACGAGTCCGGGCCTGGAGACGAGTGCACGGGCATGCTCTCAATGGCTCTCTCGAAATCTTGTGTTCAGGTGGGGATATCTGCCATGTGTACACTTAGTTGAGGAAGAAGCTTACTGGGTCATTTATTTTCAACGTTTCTGGCCCACTGAATACCGATTCACACTGACATTTTAGAATTGCACTTCTCTGTTGGCAGTCTCCTGTATAGTTGCCCCTTTTTGTTTTGAGTGTGCTAATAGAGTTTGCGGTCCTGGATTTGCATTTTCCTTACGAGTACAAGAATTTTGGATTATATCCTATTCATTCATGCAGGCTTGGGGTGGGTATCTATTTATGTCGTATCTTTTAGTTTGTCTACTGGTGTTATTTACGCCATTTTGTGTGTAACTGCTATGTTGGATTGCACTACAGTTTTTCTCAAAAGCATTAAACGAGGTATCGCAAATGTAATTTTCTGTCCTTTTTAGAAATATAACTGGAAATCCATCAGACCCTGGTGATGGTGAACTCTGTAGTAGCTCAACAGCCATAACCGTCTCTCTTTCTCACATGCATGTACATCAGTGAGGGGATGTTCGTCACAGGCATTAAATATTTCACCATCAGTGTCTCCCCTCATTTTCGTGCAAAGTAATGATCATTTTGGTTCATCAGCATTTACTATACACTTCTAGGGTGAAGCTTCATAACTGTCGCCTTCTTTACGATACTGAATTCCTGATTTCTTGTTTGTTTGTTTTTCGTTCAAAGTGGCAGACAGAAGTTTTGGATTTTGATCTCCGTTTTGAAGGATTTTCTCCTCGATCAATTTCCTTCCTGTTCGACACCAATAATTCTTGGTCAGCATTTCTTATTTTCTCCTCTAATTGTTCCACCTTATCCGATTCCTGCATATCTTAATCTTTTCCTCCATTTTCTTCGTATCGTCATCTACCGTTTTCTGTCCCTCCGTATCCTCTTCTGTACATGTCCTTTCCGAGAGAGTGGAGGATACAGTACGACCACACAAGCCAGAAGCCATGAGATGCTAGGGAAAGCATCAGAGAAGTCCAGAATGTTCAGCGATGGCAACGTACTGAATACACCTGCACTGGGACAAGTGGTGCATGGTAAGGTGCAGGAGTTAGGAATCTATGCAGGAAGCAATGGGAGACAGAGCTTACTATGAAGATAAGGTCCCACCTGTTCTGTGTCCAGGGATACAGAAAAATAAAAAAAGGAAAACGATTGGACGTTAATACGCGTGCCTCAAGTTTCTGGCAATCTTCACGTCGTGTTTATGTATCATGACCGAAATGCCATGTAATGAGCCTCATTTCCAGCTTCTACAACTTGTACGTAATGACGGAGTGAGGGAACTTGAAAGCGATTAATGAGCCTCCTGTAATACAGCCTTCAATGTTGTACGACTGGACAACCAGGAAACACCACAGCTGCATTACCACCAGCAAATACATCGTCTGCCGTAAGTGTTCAACAAGAGAAGGCGGCTTCACCTCCCTAAGCTACAAAACAGATCGCTTGAAGTAGGAAAACAGGACAAAAGCAGCCACTCTGAGCCTGGAATGGGACCAAGTGTCAACCCAGCTGCAGCCCAATAGTCCACCACCATCACGGAATCTCGTCAACCCGCTACAACAATCACAATGGTACTATGCACAACTTCCCAATTAGGTGTACCTCAGCGCGCCCGTCTGTATGACTGCTTCAATATCAAACCGCATCCATTGTTATCACGTTTTCTGACTGATGGCTGACAGAGGAAAAGGTCATCAAAAAAAAAAAAAAAAAAAAAAAAAAAAAAAAAAAAAAAAAAAAAAAAAAAAAAAAAAAAACTAAGACAGAAAGAAAAAAGATCTACAAATCTTTTTGAAGTTGTGGAAAACCTGCTTTTTAAAAAATGGCAGGTCATTGTTGTATCGAAAAACTTCTTTCATAGCGAAAAAAACAATGGACGGTAGGAAAAATCTAGATAAGAAAAAGAGAATATCTGGAGCATCTGGGAGACGTTAAGCTACAGTGTGCAAGGTTAGTAAAGCCAGTTATCCTGACACGGAGGGCATAAGGTATTTCTCTTTTCGTAGATGCCCACGTTACAGAGCGAAGACCACATAAGGGCCGGACCTTAACTGAAATATAGAAAGGATCATGAAAGGGGGGAAAACGACAAGGGAAAGTATTTACGAATTTTGGAAGTAAAGACCTGATGTTGGCACCTGACCGTCCGATAGAGATTTGTTGAATATTTTTGATATGGAGTCTATTAGCTGTCACCTGACCTCTTTTAAAAATCTTGGAGCTAAGTTATCTGGGCCGCTGGATTTGTTAGGATTAAGTTGGTTCAGTTTACTGAGGTTACTAAGGAAGTTGCATCGACATGCAGATCGAGTGAAAGAAGGAGCAGAACCTAAGGATGTGGAGGAATGCAACAATGAGTCGCCAGCGTCTGAGTGCATTTGGTTGTTGGTAAAACAAAGAAAATCGTTGGGAGTCAAAATGTATGAGACAGGACAGAACCTTGAGGGACGCCGCTGTTGATGAAAAAAAAAATGGGGAGGGAGGAAGAGAGAGAGAGAGAGAGAGAGAGAGAGAGAGAGAGAGACTGATCCATCAACAACCACGGAGACAGATCGGTCAGAGAAGCAACTAGATATGAGGGATTAGTGAAAGAGGGAAACTAAAAGAGGTGAGCTTAGAGTGGAGACCCAGATGCTGGCTACCAGACAGTAGTAAGATAGGAAATAATACCACCAGCGGATCTAACCTTACAGAAGCCACACTGGTGATTAAAGAGAAGACTGTGAGATTCACGATGTCTGAGGATATGTGACTGAGGAGGGATTCAAAGACTTTGGAAATGGTAGATGTCAAAACAACACGACGATTGTTAGGGGTTAGAAGGGTCACCCTTCTTAGGGATGGGATGTGACAACGCATGCTTCCATGAAGCAGAATAAGTTCTGGTTTCTTAAAAGCAAGGGTACAGACGAGCAAGCACAAGATCAGAGGCACACCATTTTAGTGCACGGGGATGGATGCCATCAGGATCATAAGCCTTGCTTGTGTCCACAGCAAGAAACGCTTTACGGATAGTTCAAAAAGGGATTACGGGAAGAGGTATAGGATTAACAAGAGGAGCATCAGGTGGTGAAGGAACGTTAGAGTCATAAAAGGTTTTTCCAAGCCCAATATGCCTGATCCCTTGCCTGAATGGCCTCAGAACAGGACCGGATGAACAATGGAGCGGAAGAAGAGGTTGTCTTGGAGGAAGAGGGGATAAATCCTTCCATTCCCGCCACAATAGCCTCTGCTATGCGTTTGGCGGAGACAAGCATCACCTAATGAGACAGAAATTTATCAAAAGAAATACAGAAAATGTTTCTCGTAAGTTATTCAAGTCAGAATCGTTGAAGTACCAATATCTATGTTCAAAAGGGGCTGCTAGAGGGGGATGTGTCGTTAAAATAGATTTATTTATGAGAGTGTGGTTAGATGAGCCAACTGGGGCAAGACTGTGTAGCTTTAGCGAGAAGGATTACAGGTGAAGAATGGATTATTAGGAGGCTGGTCACAGCAGTCAGGAATATGGGTGGGGTGGGTGACAATTTGCTCTAAATCACTGAGAATGGTGAATGTTAAAGCTTCAATCCCCAACCATCCGTATAAAAGAAATTCAACCATTCCCTATGGTGAATGTCGGAATCCCCTTGGTAGAGGATCTCGGCTTCCTCTTGAGAAGATGGTGCGGTCTCATGGCAGGAATTCTGACAGCAGAAGAAAGATATAAAGTGTAGAATTGGGAAAGCAGAGGGGAAACAACGGTAAAACGTGGTAGTTGGCTTACAGACCTTGAGCCAGATAATTTCAAAGTTTGGGAACGCAAAGTCCTCGAGGTGTGTTCATGTTGGAATGAGCAGATACCTCCTTTGAACAGGAATCGTAAGTGGAGATTATAGTTGGATATGAGAAAGAGGCTTGTGAGATCATTAGATAACTGGGTTTAAGAAAGAAGTAAGACATTAGGAGAGGTACGAGACAGATGGTGTTCAACAGAAAGGTTACAACAGACACCACGAATGTTCGTATAGTGAATAGGGTAAGAGGTGAGTCTATCAGACTGGGGCCGGTGCTACTACCGTCTGTGCCCTCCATCTTACTGGCAGTGTTCTGTCGGGCGGGAACCCGAAAATTCTTAGTATCTCATGATGCCGGGGATCAGGGCGCCATAGGTTTGTTACTCTATCATGACTATATCTATAAACGACTGTGCAAACAAGAGAACTTATGTTAAGAAAATAAGTGAGGTCTGAGAAGTTACGGGTCCCTCTGAGCAGAAGACGGCAAGACTAGCCCGGTAGTCCCGTTTTGATGAGACTGAAAGTAAGATCAAGATTCCCAACATCACTTCAACGCTGGGAACTGAAGACAGCATTGCATTCCTTGCTGGCACCCAACTGACTGCCCCACACACCCTTCCCTCTCACCCACCCACCCACACATACAAGAACTGTACCTAACAACTATATATATATATATATATATATATATATATATATTATATACTTGATCGCCGTTTCCCGCGTTAGCGAGGTAGCGCCCTAACGCGGTAGCGCCAGGAAACAAGAAAAAAATACCAATCCACTCATATACACACACATATACTTACATGCACATACTGTATGTGTGTATGCGGAGGGATGGGTTTTTCTTCGTCTGTTTCCTGGCGTTACCTCGCTGACGCGGGAAACAGCGATCAAGTATTATAAATAAATAAATAAATAAATAAATAAATAAATAAATATAAATATATATATATATATATATATATATATATATGTATATTTCATACTTATTCGCCATTTCCCACGTTTGCGAGGGGGTGTCAACTGAGGACTGAGCTTTAGAGGAAAAATTCTTCACTTGGTCACCTTCTCTGTTCCTTCCTCTGGAGAAAGTAAAAACAGGAGGGAAGGATTACCAGACACCCGTTCCCTCCCCTTTTAGTCGCCTCCTACGACACGCAGAGAATACGTGGGAAGCATTCTTGCTCCCCTATCCCCAGGGATATATATCATATATTATA